>JACEFZ010022998.1:220000-230000 GCA_014155875.1 Cepaea nemoralis | reverse complement strand
GTATCCTCTCACTAGGGAAGTAATGAAGGGAAGAGACAAGCAAGCAAACAATTAAGGGATAGAAAGAAAGAAAGAAAGAAAGAAAGAAAGAAAGAAAGAAAGAAAGAAAGAAAGAAAGAAAGAAAGAAAGAAAGAAAGAAAGAAAGAAAGAAAGAAAGAAATGCCAAGTACTTAAAAATATTTAATGAAACAAACAAGAACACAACCAAAACAAAGAATTGTAAATATAATATCGAAATGATAAACACAATGGTTAAGATAAACGTACACCTCAGCTATATTGACAGGTTACGAGACGATGGCATGGATTATTGTAATTTCTATCACACTTTTAAGGTTTTCATTTGCTTTCAGTCTACGACACATTTAATTTCACAACATCCACGTCGGAACAATGGAAAACACATTACACAAACTGCTATAATCTATTGTACATACAATCAGTGGTGGGCTGGGCAGGTTGTCAACGTGCCCGATTGGCAAGTGGGATCTTAGGAAATATCCCCCTTCTTCCCTCCCCCCCCCCCTTACCTTTCCCCTTAAATAATGTGTTTAAAATGTGCATGTCCTTTTAGAAGCTTTGTCTCCTGGCAAACAATAATCTCAGTCGGCCACTGTATCAATCACATCATAACTTCACACGGGACATTCACTTCATAACTCACACCAAAAGTTCCCCACGAGATGTGGCCAGATATTTAGTGAAATGAATACCACTCGGTAATCTATATTTTAATGTGTAGTTTCGTCAACTCTGTCCCATCAAATGCCGTAACATTTCGCGTGTAATACGCAACGATTGAACTCATTTTTGCTCGCTGTAACTCGGGTGCGTGTCATACGCCAAAATGCACATCATTTTCAGTATCGAAATTAACTTACAATGGAAGGTCGTTTTTGTCACAATTTAACACTGAAAACGGCGCGAAGTAGAATGTGTCACGTGTTTTCTAATGTGTAGGACACTGTTGGCAAATTCATTTCGCACTCTAGGTGTTCAAACATGTTGATATTAAACTTTGTTATGAATTTATGACTGATTTGTCTTCGTCTTTTTTTCTTCTTCAAATACAGGGTTATTTTTAATGACTGTGCAGTGTTTGAAAATATTGCCGGTCCAAGTTTTATATTTACCCTCTGTAAAGATCACGCAACATAATAGGTAAATACAGATGCCAAGTCTGAACTTGTGGCTAAGCAAGTTTATTGGCCCTTGCTTTCTGAACAGCCGAGGTCGGCTTCCAAATCGCTCGCGGCTCATTTCGAACCCCTATTCGGTATGTTGAGAATTATGAAACTGCGCGTAAGTCCAAGTTCATGTTAAGGTTAAGAGTCTGGAAGGATGGTGATGAGTTTTTGGTGTTAATTTGGAGACCAATTTGTCCTGAAACATTTTGGAGATGGTTTATTTTCGCTTGGGCATCTGGGTGTGTTGAACTCAAAAGCACTATGTCGTTTGCTAAGTCCAGGTCTTCTAGAATTTTGTCAACCCACTACCATATTTGTCAACCATATTTGTGTTGTTTGTGCATCTGCGCATGACCCAATCGATAGCTATTCCAAAGAGCATTGGTGATAAGACACAAATACAAAACTTGGACCAGCAATATTTTCAAACACTGTACGGTCATTAAAACTACACCCTGCCAGACGTTAACCGAATATGTGTTGACATCTCCATGAAGTTTGTTCTCACATGGTGCGGGTGTGGGTTACAATAATTTTATGTTCTACATATGTTGAAACCGACGTCTTAGGACTTACGCGCAGTTTCATAATTCTCAACAAACCAAATAAGGGTTCGAAATGAGCCGCGTGCGATTTGGGAGCTGACCTCGGCTGTTCAGAAAGCGATGGCAAACTACTGAACTTAAAAACTTTCTATTAAATCAAAACAGCCAATAAATGTTGAGGTTAATAACAAAGTTCTGTAAAGCACATGCAACTAACCAACACATGTTGGACACCCCAGCAGCGAATGTTCATCATTTTATTACGTTGAGTTCTTCAATTAATTCACTAAAATTGTATACTATCGCAGACACGTTCTTAGTGATAAAATATGCACAATCTAATGGCAGCAAGAAACCATTTCCCCCCCTTTAACGAGTACATTAGATTACTGCTAAAAATAAAATAAACAAACGGGCGCTGAGAGTGTTGCCTAGTAAGAAAGAAAAAAATCGCGGGTTACCATCGGGTTTTCCAGACCTAGAAAAAAAAACATTACTGAAGTGGTTTCCGGATAGAAGGCAACAAGGCATCCTGTGTGTCTCGCATTGAAATCCGACTCCAGGCTCTGGAACTTAAACATTCCCGAGCAGGCGTAACAGCATTGAAAGCGTCAGTAAGATGAGCAGTTCGTTAGATTTGTATGTGTGTGCGTTCGCTCACTCTGAACTCATGCGCTGTCCATACACGTGTTGCTATTTCCAGTACACTAGACTGATTTTTGCGTGTAGATGAGCTTTTCCTATTACTAGTGTTCCTCGCCGTCAGGCGAACCCACTCCGACTTTTGGGGTACTTATAATTTACGTTCCCAAGTAAGAGACGAGAAGTCAACATTTTAGCCCAATTAACCGGTGTAAGGGTTGAACCCGCTATCTCGGCTTCGGCACGCCGGAAGTGTAAAAGCATGTGCTCTTAAACATTCGGCCACGCTGACCTCCAGTTTGTTACATCAGGCGGCATTGTCTTCCAGATAGTAAAACTACTACTATCCCACAGCACGCATCTTCCAGATAGTAAAACTACTACTTGCTTGCTTGTGTTCGCTGGCTGTGATCTCCAGAGCGAAGTCCTGTATGTCGGATGAAGACATCCTGTTGTCCAACATCAGTGTGATGTCATACAGGACCTGAGGTTTGCGTGAGTATCCGTTGTCTCATGTTTGGCTTATTGGTGTGCAGACTGGTGGTTCCTCGCCGTGCAGGCAGATACTCTCCGACTTCGGAGGACGCGTCAATAGGTCTTGGCCAGTATAGAACCCAGCCCTGGTGCCTTGGAAACACCACTGCGTCCCTAAAACTACTACTATCCCACAGCACGCATCATCCAGACGACCACAAAAACAAGCTCATGGAGCTCCAAAAGTTGGTAATCAATTTGAAGAAAAAAAGCACTTAACAATAATCTTTAACAAACTGGACACGCCAATCAAAAGCCTCCGACCTGCCATAAGCTGTTAACATCTATATGTACAGGTGGATACAAGAAGTCTCATTCCCGCATTATATTTGCATGCACTGCAGATGTGGGAGAGTTGCCACCTATCAGAATTGTTAAGAAAAGTTTGTTGCATGTTCTTCACAGGAGCCACCTATCAGAATTGTTAAGAAAAGTTTGTTGCATGTTCTTCACAGGAGCCACCTATCAGAATTGTTAAGAGAAGTTTGTTGCATGTTCTTCACAGGAGCCACCTATCAGAATTGTTAAGAAAAGTTTGTTGCATGTTCTTCACAAAATGTTACAGTCAACCTCAGTTTTTCTAGGCTGTCTGTGATTTCTTGACAAGTTTACGTTCAGTGGTTTTTTAATACTTTCTGAACGACCGGCACCCATACCATTGTATGAAAACCAGCGGAAGGCGGTATGTTTCCAAATCCCCCGCAGCTGTGTTTCGATCGCGGTATGCTGAATTACGAATTGCGTTGGTAATACCTATCGCCACATCTGTTAAGAGAAAGACTACCACAATGAGTATAATTTTCCGCCAGGTGTACGCATCCGTGTTGATGCTAAACGATGAGTTGGTGAAGCACCAACCACTGACTGGTTATATATATGTTTGGACAACACACCCAGGTGATCTCCGAAGACAATTTTCCACGTTGGTGCTCGACTCGCTTCGGTGTCATCCGATGCCTGTCTTGTATGAGAAGAAGATAACATAAAATAAAATCTGATCTGGTTAGAATTCCAGGTTTTATGACTCGCCTGTAGCAGCCTTCAGACGTAACCTACTGTAATACATGGTTTAGTAAATCAGTTTTACTCCAGCACTTACTTAATATCCACTCCAATCTGTAGTGTAGTAAGCCAACCCTCCCCAATAATAATGTAAACTCCACTGAATTTTGTGGTTCGTAAAGTCAAACTCCATCAAAGAACTCATGTAATCACTCTATTTTGTGGCTCAGTCGAGGCAACTCTACCCCAACACTTACTCAACCACCACAGCGATTTGTTATTTAGTTAACCCAATGCTAACAGTTTTCAACCGTCGATATATCGCTCACTCTATCAAATGGCACCCACCCCGAGATCTCATCTGTGGGTTTTGCTGGCCCAGCACTTAGCACGATCAATGTAAGCACCGGCGATTAACCACTTCCCACACTACATCACAAGCAAGAACCCGCCATGGGGTCGGTTCGATCACCAGGAATATTTACACTCTCGCACACAGCCACGCGCTCTCGCACATAGACATACAGGCTAAGTTTATCTACACAAGTTCAGCGTGAGTACTTGTATCCCCCATCCCCTCATTCCTTCCCCTCCTACGTCCTATGCGTGTTTATTTGTGCTGTTTATCTTTCCAGCATACAAAACAAATATCGCTAACTTTGATCTATTGGAGCAGGTTACACGACAATCAGATCGCACTCATTTACCCACAAGCGTCAGTGTGATCAGTTCGTATCTCTACCGATGGGGATCCAGTGTAAATTCTAGGATCTAGTTTAGATGGTAACGTTTAGTCTACGAGTTTACGTATATGGTAGGGTTTGGTGTGTATAGTATGGGTCTAGTGTATACGGTAGAGTGTATATGATAAGGTCTAATACAGGCGTCGGCAATCCATGGCACGCATGCTACGCGTGGCATGCAGAACCATTTTCAATGGCACGCTGAGTGAATTATATGATCAACAACTTGAATTTTTAATTAAACAGATGCATACAGTTGTTTGTTTTTTTTTAGTGTCAAAATGCTGAATGATATTTACAACAGTGGATATTTACCGAGCGATATGCATGTATTGATGCCTGTATGATGTCTGTATTTATAGCAATACCAAAGAGACCAGGAGCAATTGAATGTGAAGATTTTAGTACAATTAACCTCATAAACCATGTCACTAAGCTTCAACTCAGAATTATAATGAGAAAAACAAGAAAGAAAATAAAAATGGAAATTAGTGAAGAACAGTATGGTTTTATGGAAGGAAAGGGTACAAACAATGCAATATATATATATATATATATATATATCTATATATATATATATATATATATATATATATATATATATATATATATATATATTACGAACACTAATAGAAAGGTCAATAGAGAAACAGAGAGACATATATTTATGCTTCATAGATTATACTAAGGCATTTGATAAAGTAAAACATGATGAGCTGATTAAAATGTTGGAAGATATCAACATTGATGGGAAAGATTTAAGAATAATAAAGAATATATACTGGAACCAAGTAGCAGCAATTAAAACGGGAAATAAAGAGGGTAGTTACGAACAGATAAAGCTAGGAGTACGACAGGGGATGTGTCTTGTCACCAGATCTCTTCTCCCTATATAGCGAAGTAATAATGAGAGAGATCAAAGAGAAGCCTAGGAATACTAATCGGAGGATTATAATATAAACAATATACGCTATGCAGATGACACAGTATTGGTGGCGGATAATGCAACAGACCTACAACAATTGATTGGACATTGTAGTAACAGAGAGTGCACAGAAAGGACTCTCCTTGAATATCAAGAAAACAGGTAACAATGGTGATATCAAAGAAAATGGTGACACCAAAATGTGACATAGAAATAGAAGGGGAAATTCTCAACCAAGTGGATAATTTTAAATACCTAGGGGCACTTATAACATCAGATGGAAGATGTACAACAGAGATTAAGAGCAGAATAGGGCAGGCAAAAGCCGCATTTCAGAAAATGAAGAGTATCTTATGCAATAAGACGCTATCAATGAATGTAAGAAAGAGGGTGCTAAAATGCTATATAGAACCAGTTTTGCTGTATGGCAGCGAATCTTGGAATGCAAATGAACACATTAGAAAGAACTTAGAAGCAACAGAGATGTGGTTCCTAAGACAAATGTTGCGAATTCCTTGGACTGCCAGAGTAACTAACAACGATTGCCTGAAAGAGGCTAATGAAACTAAAACACTATATACAACAATAAGAAAGAGACAAACAGTTTCTTTGGTCATGTGATGAGAAGAGAGGCATTGGAGAACATCGTGACAACTGGAAAGATCGAGAGGAAGAGAGGCAGAGGCAGACCAAGAGAAATGATGCTGGACGGATTGAGACGGTGGCAAGGAGGAATATCATCAGCAGAGTTGATCCAGAACACCAAAGACCGAGATCTGTGGAGAGCCATGAACGCCTATGCCAGCCGGCACGGCACTTGATGATGAAGGCTATTGCCGTTTTTACATCCCTGCAAAACAAAAGTTGTTAGGCATTGGAGGTAAGCGTGCACGGTCTGATGCAAAGTGAGTGAGTGTGGAGCAACAATAACTGAGATCTTGACGAAGTATTATTTCCGTCCTATCCTTCACCTCTCTCCCGACCACTCCACCACCAAATCCATAGTTCTCAGGTGTCGCCAACTCGTGCCGGTTCTTTGACTGTAGCCTAAAAATGGTACTGGTATTAATAGCGTGCAGTTAAAACCCAAATGATTGGGGGGGGGGGGGGGGGGGGGGGGGAAGAGAAGTGTGATGGTAGTTGAAGACAAAAACCTAACGTTTATTTTCCGTCGAAACCAATATACGAAACGCCTTTTCTCTGTTGACTTTATGGTTGCAAGTTAGCAGCTGTTGAGAGATCTCCGAGCTGGAAGTTTTACAGTCTATCGACTACACGGGGATTCTTGGGGACGGCTTAACTCTCTTTTCCGCCCATTGGTTACGTCGGACCATATATTTTTAAAATCACCTCAGAGCGGATTCGAAGCTATGCACCGGGCCGGCATAGAGCACACAAGTCTGCCCCGATTAGGGTAGTGCCAGTTCTAGTGTAGAGGTATTTTAACAGACTTACCTGGGCTGTTCCCTTATACCATAAGATAGCTGATATATTTTTCGAGCGTGTCTAGGTTTTCTCGACCAAGGGATGCAGATGTATTTACGAACGGAACCTGTCTAGCCTATTTTCCTCTATCATGGGATGTGAACGTATGTTACGGACCTGCTTAGTCTATTCTCATCTACCCTGAGATGTAGATTATTTTACTCCCTGGTCTAGTTAATTCTCCTCTACCCTAAGATGTAGATTATTTACACCCTGGTCTAGTTCATTCTCCTCTACCTTGAGATGTAGATTATTTTACTCCCTGATCTAGTTCATTCTCCTCTACCCTAAGATGTAGATTATTTACATCCTGGTCTAGTTCATTCTCCTCTACCCTGAGATGTAGATTATTTTACTCCCTGGTCTAGTTAATTCTCCTCTACCCTAAGATATAAATTATTTACACCCTGGTCTAGTTCATTCTCCTCTACCCTAAGATGAAGATTATTTTACTCCATGGTCTAGTTCATTCTCCTCTACCCTAAGATGTAGATTATTTACACCCGGCTCTAGTTCATTCTCCTCTACCCTAAGATGTAGATTATTTTACTCCCTTGTCTAGTTCATTCTCCTCTACCTTGAGATGTAGATTATTTTACTCCCTGGTCTAGTTCATTCTCCTCTACCCTAAGATGTAGATTATTTACACCCTGCTCTAGTTCATTCTCCTCTACCCTAAGATGTAGATTATTTTACTCCCTTGTCTAGTTCATTCTCCTCTACCCTAAGATGTAGATTATTTTACTCCCTGGTCTAGTTCATTCTCCTCTACCTTGAGATGTAGATTATTTTACTCCCTGGTCTAGTTCATTCTCCTCTCCCTAAGATGTAGATTATTTTACTCCCTGGTCTAGTTCATTCTCCTCTACCCTAAGATGTAGATTATTTTACTCCCTGGTCTAGTTCATTCTCCTCTACCCTAAGATGTAGATTATTTTACTCCCTGGTCTAGTTCATTCTCCTCTACCCTAAGATGTAGATTATTTACACCCTTGTCTAGTTCATTCTCCCCTATCATGGGATGTTAGTGTATTTTTCGGGCATGCCTAGCCCATTCTCTTCTACCTTAGGATGCAGATGTATTTCACAAACCTTTCTTGTCTATTCTCCTCCACCCTGGGACGTAGTTGTATTTTACGGTCCTGTCTTGTCTGTTCTCCTCTACCACATTGTTGTAGATTATTTTACGGACCTGTCTAGTCTATTCTCCTCTACTCCAGAGTGCAGAAGTAAGCCTGGTTTTTATTTTGACATAATTACACGCAGTCTTGGTTTGCCAACCTAAGACCGTTCAATCGAACGCCAAAATCCAATGATAGAAGATGGACACCTACAGCGTTGCAAAGAAGCCGTCACTTGGCACTACAACACAAACGTGTATGGATAAAGAGTACTGGGACAAAACACGGTAATCAAGACACAAACGATATAGTGAGTGGCACCTTACAGTCTTGACAGACCAAAGTATGTGAGTTGGAATTTGGTCAAAATTCCATCACAATGCCTGGGCAGAGCTTCAGAGAACATGTGGTGCCCAAATGACATGTTCCCTTTCTTGGCCTTGCCTTGTTTGATCCAGAGGAATGGATAACCAATATGTCTGGAAAAGGTAGGCTGCAAACGCTGGCGGCTCAGCGTCAAACCTCCGAGACCTCGCCTCCACGAACAGGAGACGAGCGATGGCCAGACCCTAAACCCTTGAGATTTTATGCGATATAAGGATGTGTGTAACCAAGATATGAAATCCCTTGGCATAGATTCAGACACGTGGGAAAGAGTTGCAGCAGACACATGTCTTCGGCTTGTACGAAACGGATTGGTGCTCTTTGAGCGCAATCTGATCCAACAAACTGAGGATAAAAGAGACAAGCGTAAAATGCAGTCACTTGCGGGAACTGCCTCGTCTTACAGATGCGGAAGGGACGCAGAGGTGTTTCCAAGGCACCAGGGCCGGGTTATATACTGGCCAAGACCTATTGACGCGTCCTCGTCGAGCGTCCTGGGCAACAGGTCCCTTCGGGGTCCTGGCTACGGTCAGTAGGATCGCCGATTCCTCTGAAGTCGGAGAGTGTCTGCCTGTACGGCGAGGAACCACTAGTCTGCACACCAATAAGCCAGACATGGGACAACGGATACTCACGCAAACCTCAAGTCCTGTATGACATCACACTGATGTTGGACAACAGGATGCCTTCATCCGACATACTGGACTTCGCGTTGGAGCTCAAGCCAACGAACACAAGCAAGCAAGCAAGCACAGATGCGGAAACTGTGACAGAGATTATCACTCTTGTATTGGACTATACAGTCACCAGCAGGACTGTCTGATGCCTCCCCAGCGGCACAACTCTATAGCCCTACAGGACTGAAAGAGGCCTACTACTAATTCCTTGTCTGGCATATTTCACTGTATCGTGTCAAGTGCGCGCTCAAGAAAATAAAAGTTCACAATACAATGAATGACGTAGCGTAATGAATCCATTCAAACAAAATAAACAAACATTGTTATTATATGTCTCAATTGGAGGTCAGCATGGCCGAACGGATAAGAAAGTTCCTTCTTAAACATCCGGTGTGCTGATGACGAGGTAGCGGGTTCAACCCCTACAACGGTCAGTTGGATTAAGCTGTTGACTTCTCGTCGTGTAGTTGGGGACGTAAATTACAAATACCTCTCATGTCAGAGTGGGTTCACCTGATGGCGAGGGACACTGGCAACAGGGAAAGCTAACCCACACGGTAGTACCACTTGTGTGGACTATGCCTGTGTTCAAAGCGGGCAAATGCACATACACACAACTGTCTCAATTATTTGTGTCTTCATTACTGAACATACAGTAAAATGAAGTTCACACAGACAGAACATAAATCTCTACAGACTTTAATTAGACGTACAATGGATTACAAATATTGTTTTTTAAAACCAGGGAGTGGAT
>JACEFZ010022998.1:12500-215000 GCA_014155875.1 Cepaea nemoralis | reverse complement strand
AGGGTAGATTTTCTTTCCTAACAATATGACAGGGCAGCCACATTACGGCCTACTCTATTCGATGTTCAACTACCGTAGCATTTGGTAACGTGCACAATTTGCACTGGAACCTCCTGATTTTTTAAAAAAATTATTATTATCTTATCTGAGACGGCTAGGTTTCCTATCTCACTACTCAAGAGATCGGGGGCGGCGCGTGTAGTATCGTTAGATAACCAAAGGTTTTTAAGAAGATGGCCAGCCCTAGCCATATGCTGAGATCAAACCTGGTTCCTGCTGAGCCCGAGGCGGACACTGAATCCTCTCAACCATGGCTCATCCCGTGTTACGCTGGAAGAAAAGTGATGCTAGAAACTATCAATTCAATCAGGTGACCGTCTCCACAATGAAGGTTGGCAGCAATGGATCTTCATCACTGTCTCTCGCTCTAACTGTACATCCTGTCAGATTGCTGTTCGTCCATCTCTTGATGTTATCTTCCCACTTGTATCTTTGTCTACCTCTTGCTCGATTGCCTTCAACCTTACCCTCCAGTATGGTTTTTATAAGAGTGTTAAATTTTTTAACGCGACCGAAATATTTCACTTGCCTCATTTTTATTTCTTTCATCAACTCTCTTTCATTCCCAGTTTTTTTTCTAGAAACTCATGTATTTGATTGTTTTTGTTTCCATGAAATACGAACATATTCTTCTATACACCTACATCTCCAGGGCCTCTATTCTAGAAACGGTGGATTCTGTGTGTGTCTGTTGCTTCTTTCTTGGGCTCTTGAGTGACTCATTTGACGTTAATGTGTTTTCGGTCTTAGCTCCACACAGGTCACCCCAATTATTTAATACCATTTTGGTACGCATCTTAAAGACGCACTCCTATTCCTCTATCCTTTCTTTTTGCTACAGAAGACTAATCCCCACTCTCGTGTCGACTTGCCTCTCCATACATTAGCCCCTTCCATCGCATTTGTCACCCCACCTTCCCGTCTGCTATCAGCTATTCAAACAGCAACAGTTGGTACAAGGCAAGGTCGTTTATTTGATTGGGCCAGGCGATCAAACACTTAGGGCCTGCTTCAGCCTAGGTGAGTCCTTGCTAAGAAGGGCCAGCGTAACCATTTTAAAGCTGAAATCATGTTTGCCGGCCCACTTGAGCCATCGCTGCCCTCCCGACACACCGACCATGACGGCGCTAGCGGGATTACCAATGCCATGGAGAATAGCGTGCGGGTGGAGTACCTTTGTCACAAGTGGCTTTCGATGAAAAGGGCGGGATGTTTGCATACCAGGTTGGCAAAATTCTACATTTTTGGCATGAGAAGCTTTGGGATGAAAACCCTGGCAGTGAGGGAAATGGATGGTCATCGCACTTGATAACTAACTATTTTTAAAAAACATGAGGATATGAACACTTCTAGGCTTGATGTCAGCATTTATGGGCAAGACGTGGAATAATTTAGAATAATGATGAACTACGCAAATCTACGTTTATTATCATTCAGAAGAAATCAGGAGCTGTAGACTGTGATCAACGTTGAACAAGTAGCATAATGAGCCAGATTACAAATACTGCCGAGAATCTTCGTTTAAATTGTTAGAAATAAATGCGACCAGAAATAAGGGAAGAACAATGAAGATTTGGGACAATGGGGATTTGAAGAGGGCAACAGTACAACAAATGATTTGTATTTGATGAGAACATTAACAAAGAGTTCGATAGAGACCCACATCATTGCTTCATTGACTCTATAAACCGTTTTGGACAGAGTAAGGAACGTCGATAGGATACAGATGAATGAGATCTCCAAACTGATAGAAAAGACCTTAGCCGTATAAAGAACATATTGGAAACAACAAGCTGCCGTAACAATTCTCCTTCTCTTCTTCGTTCCTCTTTTGAGGGAAATGCCTCACGTCTATTTATGCACTTCACAGATCAGCGTCTTCAACTTTGGCGTGTATTTATGTACGGTTTACTTCCTCCAGACAGTTTCCATTGAAGGTAACGGGCTCTTGTCTTCTTGTAGGTGAGTTTTCCATAACAACTGATAATGAAGTATGCCAATACCAGACAATCAACAGTGGCGTGCGGCAGGGATATGTAATGTCTCGACATCGTCTCCCCTATACAGTTAAAATGTGAAGAATAGAGAAGACAACAGAGGAATCAACATCGCAGTACTTAAGAACAATATAAGATATATAAACAAAGAAGACTCTGGTAACCCAGCAAAACCTACACACCGAAAATTACCTACGTCATCAATAGAGCGCCATATTTTCGAAACCGGTCATGAATTGATAAAGACAATGAGTTTAGGATGCTGAATACAGAAAGTGATGAATGTTAAAGATGACGGAAGCCATTACCATTCATATAGAAAGGCCGACTTAGTGCAAACGAAAAGACATGATCAGTCAGTTTAAAAATTACCATGGTAGACAATTTAAATTATTGTGGGCATGTGTTATATATTTCAGCTTGATGGGTGCACCTTTTTGCTTTAGTTTATGTTGTGTGAATTCTGCAAGTGACGAGATGCAGCGAAATTTGCCAAGCAATAAATAGCGCAATATAATGTTTGTGTCTTCATTGTTCAAATTAACTGCGAGAAAACGTTTTGAATATCGGACACGCAAATGATACAGTATTGATTGTAGAGAATTAACAGCATATTCAGCATTTAGTGTAGGCTGTTGTTGTAACGGTTTGATATTTTACCATGTCATGTGGAAGAAATGTCAAGAATCTTCTGTTGTCGTCTTCCTCTATTTCTGTCCATCAATCGTTAAAGTTGCCGTGATATACTCCACACGCGTTCCCACAAGGCACGTGAGCTCTCAAAGCAGGTAGTGCATGACGTGAGTGCTGATTGTCAAAAATAACTGCGAGACATTGGCAAGTTCGTTAGCATAGTTGATAGGTAGCTACGATGATGTCATAAGCGAGGTCGGACGGGGGTTCGACGCCTGCACTCGCCGTCACCCTAAGTGAGGGAAATACTGGTCACCCATTCCTCCGTGCATTCTGGCTTACATGTGATGGCCCAATAACGTGACAGATCGATAGAAGGTTCCTGTTTTTGGACACCAACAGAGGAGAAACGGGAGAGAGAGAAAATGAGAGAGAGAGAGAGAGAGAGAGAGAGAGAGGAGAGAGAGAGAGAGAGAGAGAGAGAGAGAGAGAGAGAGAGAGAGAGAGAGAGAGAGAGAAAGGGAGAAATACACCTGCAAAGAAGGAAAAATATTAGTTGCGTGTCCTTTGCAGGACGTAGCAGTCAACCCCAGCATTTAGGCTGTTCGTGATTTCTGGGCAAGTTTTACGTTCAGTAGTTTGCCATTGCTTTCTGAACGACCGGCATCTATACCTTTTTTCGGAAAAAAAACCAGCACCGCTTTGTTCCGAACCCGGGTATACGAATCGCATCCGTAACACCTTCGCCACGGAGAACAAACTGTTTAAAGAAAACCGCAAACCAACTGACCGTTACTATAACCAGGGCTACGAAAGCAGGTTGGGCAAGGTCAGAGTGCCCCCCCCCCCCCGATAGAGAAAGGGGTGTATACACGGATATGGGGGTGTCAGGTTGGGGGAGGGGGGGAACCACCTAATCGGAATTGGCAATCGGCCAGACTTTTCAAGCGTTCCAATAAACGACTGAGGAATAAAAACAGAATTACTCTACAGCCACGTTTATAAGTCAATATTTATCTACGACTTCGCTGCTGCGTGTGTTAATCTAGCAGTAACAGCCAGCACTAACTAACTAATCAATCTAGCAGTAACAGCCAGCACTAACTAACTAATCAATCTAGCAGTAACAGCCAGCACTAACTAACTAATCAATCTAGCAGTAACAGCCAGCACTAACTAACTAATCAATCTAGCAGTAACAGCCAGCACTAACTAACTAATCAATCTAGCAGTAACAGCCAGCACTAACTAATCAATCTAGCAGTAACAGCCAGCACTAACTAACTAATCAATCTAGCAGTAACAGCCAGCACTAACTAACTAATCAATCTAGCAGTAACAGCCAGCACTAACTAACTAATCAATCTAGCAGTGCGCCCCCACCCCCTTTTCCCCCAGCAGACGCCCGTTCTCGGATATATCACCCATTTGATGTGTCACTTCCAGATACACCTCCAATTCGACGCAGGTATATCTTCCACCTGATAACCCACTTCCTATTACACCTCCCATCCAACGTCCCACTTCCCAGAACACCTCCCATCCAACGTCCCACTTCCCAGAACACCTCCCATGCAACGTCCCACTTCCCAGAACACCTCCCATCCAACGTCCCACTTCCTAGTACTCCTCCCATCCAACGTCCACTTCCTAGTACACCTCCCATCCAACGTCCAACTCACGAGTACATCTCTCACCTGATATCCCACTTTCAAATACCTCCCTCATCGGATGCCCACTCTTAGGTGCATATCCTACCTGACTCCCCACTCCCGAGTATACCTCCCATCCGATACCCCACTCCCGAGTGCACCTTCCATCCGACACCCCACTCCCGTGAACACCACCTATTCGACGCCTAACTTTCTAGTACCCCTCCCATTCGACGTCTCACTCCCGAGTACACCTCCCATCCGACGTCCCACTCGCGGGTACATCTCCCACCTGATGACCAACTCTCGGGTACATCTCCCACCTGATGCCCCACTCTCAAAGCACACCTTCCATCTGATGCTATCCATATAATCAGGCACTTTTAATTAAATCCACGTGATTTAAGTATGTCACAGTAGGGATTCCCAGCAAGATTACACGTCCCACACCTCCCCTACCCCCTCTCCAAAAATTAAAAAAACCTTCACATGCCCTATCATCCCACCCCACACACAAAAAAAAAACCTCACTCACTTCACCACACCACTCCTCCCCCAACCTCATTCAGTCTGTAATTTCCGCTAACATACCCACTCACTCTGTTTATTGTTACTGCATGCAGTGGCATGGTTCCGCTGTGTTCATTACCCCGTCATTGACAGAAGCAACCGATGCGTGGCTATTGAAACGAGCTCACGTGCGGCGTACAAAACGCACACATTGATTTGAGCAAATAATTTGTCTATACACACCGGGCTGGGGAATCCCTGGTGTGTGTGCCACGTAACGAAGGACGGGCGACAGAAAACCAGCTTACAGAGCCCACTGCAATATCGTGAACTCTTTCAGCAACTTAATCTGCGTGCCTTTGCAGGACATTGCCTTCAACCCCAACCACAGGTTGATTTTCTAGGCAATTTTAGGTTTAGCAGCCAGCCGGCTCTGTGGCGAAGGAGTTACGGACGAAGTTCGTAATCCCGCACACCGCGTTCGAAACACAGCTGCGGGCGATTTGGCAGCAGACCGCATTGCGCTGGCTATTTTATAAAATGGTCTGAGTGCCGGTTGTTCAGAAAACTACTGAACGTGAACTTGCCAAGAAATCATGAACAGTAAGCAAACAAAGCTGGGATTGACTGCAACGTTCTGTACAGGATATGCAATTGCTGCAACATTTTGCACATATGCAACTAACTGTTTAAGTCTACCATTGCTTTCCTAACGAAGAATCAATGTTGAAGCCCAAACTGATGCGTTTAGGAAACGATCCCGCTACCTCGTCCCCAGCGTACCGTACCAGGAGTTGAAGAGTTTGAGCGCTCTTATCCCTTCAGTTGGAAAGCACTAAATATAAATATAACTGTGGTCTATTCTACATTTGGTCAACGAATATGTGTTCACATACCTTCTGCTAGCACAACAGAAGAAGAAGAAGAAGAAGAAGAAGAAGAAGAAGAAGAAGAAGAAGAAGAAGAAGAAGAAGAAGAAGAAGAAGAAGAAGAAGAAGAAGAAGAAGAAGAAGAAGAAGAAGAAGAAGATACACAAGAAGCAAACAATACCTACTGACGCATGCATCTTTCCTCTGGCAATACATGTATGCGAGTCGTGGACCATTTCGCTATCACTAAAGAATTGAACTTAAAGGTTCCAGAACTATTCCTAGAGTATCGTGGCCCGAGAAAAAAAAAAAAAAAAGGGGGGGGGGGGGAGGAATATACTATCAGATCTACAAGATCTGAACATTGAAGAAAACTGTTTCCGAGGCAGTGCCATATTTCTGAAACCGAAACACTTTGACCAAATTAAATGACAGTGGCTTGGGGGGAAAAACAGAAATGGAAGATGTAGTTCCTGGAAGAGGCAGCGGTCGACAGAATGAAGATGGGCACAGGACATTGCAGATACCTGATGTAAGAGGCAGGAGAAATGACAGGATATCGAGACACTTTTCGATGGGCCGTCATGATAGCTGATGATACCTACAGACCTGTATGGAAAAGTCAATGGCAGGCAAGCAAGGAATGGCTAACAGTACAAATGAGAAGATAGGAGATAGACGATAGACGCACAGCAGAATATTAGAGTGTACAAATAAAGAGTGATATTGAACGCGCTGGAGATCCACCGCAGCCAACTTTCATTGTGGAAACGGCACTTGACAAATTGATCTACCGACCAGCTGCCACAGCGAAAAAACATAAGCGAAAGAACACATACGAGACCGGGGAGAGAGAAGATAGATAGAGAGAGAGAGAGAGAGAGAGAGAGAGAGAGAGAGAGAGAGAGAGAGAGAGAGAGAGAGAGAGAGAGAGAGAGAGAGAGAGAGAGAGAGAGAGAGAACGAATATGTGGCACAAACTAAACACGGAAGAGATGAAACAAACTTGCGGATGTGTGGTATTTCGCGTATACTTTTGGAATCATCTTCATAATCAACATCAACACGCGCACTGCAAAGTGGCGTAGGCGTTCATATCTCTCCGAGATCTCGCTCCTTGGCGATCTGGATCAATTCTACCGATATTTGTCCGCGTCATCGTCTTATAGCATCAGGCATCATTTATCTCGGTCTGCCTCTGCCTCTTCCACATCCAATCTTTGCAGATGTCAGTGTTTTCCAATGCCTCTCTTCTCATTATATGACCAAAGAACACCATTTGTTTCTTTATTATAGCTGAGTAGCATGTTCTACTCTCATAAACCTCTTCTAGGCAATCGCTGTTAGCTACTCTGGCCATTCAAGTTATTTTCAACATTCGTCTCATAAGACATATTTCCGCTGCCTCCAATCTCTTCCTAACTTATTTCTTTACGCTTCAAGGTTCACCGTCAAACAGTAGAATAAGTATACTATTTCAGTAGTTTCTTTTTGTTCAATGAATTTAATACAAAATGCAAGTCCCCTCCATATGTGTGAAATGCAGAGAGGCTGATATTCCAGTGTCGCAATTCATACTGACCAAGACATCTCTTCATCCCTATGTGGGACATCCCGTGTAGACACTATAGTCTGTGGGCATCCTTGACAGACACTAGTTTCTGAGACACCCTTGGCAGACACTAGTCTGAGACACCCTGGGCAGACACTAGTCTGAGACACCCTGGGCAGACAATAGTCTTTGGGACATCCTGGGCAGACACTAGTCTGAAGGACATCCTGGGTAGACACCAAAATGAAGAAAGAGTCGACCATGGTCTTTCTTGTGATGAATCCTGCCAATGGAATGTTACGAGACTGCAAGAGTGTCGCAGATACTCCTCACGACGATGGTAGACAATCATCACCCAAGTGTTGTGCACACCGCTTGCAGAGCACATGAGCAAGCTCGAACTGAGTGTGTTGCTCGACAACCGGGATGGATCAAAGCCACCACTTATCCCCAGTTTTACAAGTCGTGCAAGAGCGAACCATTCGAATCAACGTGTTTACACGGCAACTGAACATCTGGCCATTCTATAATACTATCTCTACCAAACAATTGTTACAGAACTAGACGGACACAAGAGAAGCACATGTTAGGCGGATGGTTGAGACAGAAACAAACTAGTACGGAGAGAGAGAGAGAGAGAGAGAGAGAGAGAGAGAGAGAGAGAGAGAGAGAGAGAGAGAGAGAGAGAGAGAGAGAGAGAGAGAGAGAGAGAGAGAGAGAGAAAAAATGTAGGATCGAGAACAACAGCAATTTAGAACAAAACCGTATGAAGAAAATAAAATAAGGAAAAGGTGGGGGGGGGGGGGGGGGCTAAGAAAGAAACACATAAAAAACTGATCAACAATTTTATTTTTACAGCAAGGAAAGCACGCACAAATCTTCGCATATCTTTAAGGAATACATATGTTAGAAAAGTCAGATCAACAAGCAAACGAGAGAGAGAGAGAGAGAGAGAGAGAGAGAGAGAGAGAGAGAGAGAGAGAGAGAGAGAGAGAGAGAGAGAGAGAGAGAGAGAGAGAGAGAGAGAGACAAGAAATAAACATGATATCAATGAAAACACACGCACCTCTGTTAGCCCCAGCCGAGCACAAGGCGGTGGATCAAGTTTCCTCTCCCTACCGGAAACTGTTAAAGAAACTTCACACGTTGTGGCATTCCTGAGCTGCTGTCACCACCTAGAAAAATTTATGTCCTGCGAATAGAACTGTAACCTTCATCCCCCAACGAACTCCAGTCGACGCTTGTGGTTCCCAGCCAACCCGGTGAGAGGGCTGTTACAGTCCGGAGCCGATGTCGCGCGCCATGACTGACATCCACGCTCACGTGCGCTGATTGCGTCACCAAACAATTAACTAGAAACGGTTCAGTAGCCATGCACCCAACTTGCCTTGTCGAATCTCGATGTGCCTTCAGCTTTCTTTGTACCAACTGATTTCTACTGCTTTTATGTGTATTCTATGAGAGCCAATCATGACCTCTGAATACATTTCTCATGTTGTTTTCGTGGCCTCGAGTCTTCTCTTGCGATTAATATACGTAGGTGAATATAATATCGTTATGTATGTAGCCGTTCACGGAGACAGAACCTGCTACCGGCACGGGTATATTGATCATTTCCGGCACCGGTGGAGGTAATCATTAGGCAGATAAGGGATTTGGTTGGTCAATCCTGTGGAAGACTGGGCTTTAACCCTTAAGTATGGTGCACTCGCGGTCAGGTCACTTGAGGCATGTAAATGGCTTGAACCTAACTGGGTAAGGTTGGTTTAAAGACGCAGTACCAAAGTACTATTTCCTCGAGGAAATTTTGCAGGGGTCCTTCTTCGACTCTCCACGACCATAAACTAGCTGGATGTGCAAGACCGGAACTGAAACTTCACATCAGCAGATAGACCTACGAGGATGCAACCATGTGGATGGTTACACTCGCGTGCCATCGCAGTGGTCAGGGATTCGATTCACGTTGGGGTGGGCCTTTATCCAAAAAGGACCTTTACTTAAATGTGGATGGTCCAGCACAGAACATAACCAGGCTGTTCCACCTGAATTGCTAATGCTTCTTCCTCTACGGGTTTGGGTATTTAAAATCCAGACTCCAACCCAATGCCCAGATGGGAGCAAGCCCGTGATACGACAAATCCACAACCAGCGCTGAAATCCAGTATCCAGTGGACCCCAAGGATTTCGCATATACTATGTCGGGGTTTATAAGGTATGGGCGACATATCCCTTCCTCTTGGTTTTTTACCTTGCTCAAGGACCACTACATTTTGTAGGCCTCAATACACGAAGGAATATGTTGGCAGACGACGACCGCAGACGCCCAAACCTCGCATGATCGCGTCATGACATTATCAGCGAAGTTCCCCATCAAACACTCTAAAGTGCCCGCCAAGCCAAGTCAATATGTTAGCATTGGGTGCGCTGAACATAGATGGTTATAACATGAGATGTAGACAAACAGAGAGAAAAAACTTGACGATTTGACCACAGGGCATCATCGGGACAAGACCTCAGACCTGATCTAAGACTGGTGATCGAGTGAGCTGGCGAACCATGACCGCTCATGTTTACTGGCATGGCACGTCATCATGAGGGATACACTGAGATCGGCCAAAGGGGGAGGGTTGATCAAGAGGTTACGACCTCTAACCCGAGCTGTATAGAATATTAATATGTTTTTCTAAAATACAAGAAGGATAACATATTCCGCCGGATCCAGGGTTGCGCACGAGATGTCTAGCCTTCCAGGACCAGGGCGAAACACTCGGAGGTCCCGTGTGAATGTTGCGCAAAGAAAAAACACCGTGGCCCTTGGAAATCGATAAGAGCAGACCGAAGAGGGCGCTGCCCGAGAAAAAAAAATAATAAAAATATGTACACAAAATAATATTTATAGCATGTGTAATTCTGATATACACATATTTGAATATACAATTTCGAACTGCGTGGGTTCTTGAACGTGCATTCCCGGAACTTTATATTGTTTCCACACGTGGAATGCAAGGGAAAAACTACCACATTATACATGACTCAGCTTGGCATGAAAATGTATGAGGCAGGAGAACTAGCAACGAATTGAGAATCTTTGCAGTGGGCCGTGATGACAGCAGCGTTCTTCAAAGGGGTCTGCTACATGATGCTGATCCGAGACGGCTAGCTATGCGGTCCACTTCTTCTAGGCTCTTTTACACAAAATGCTTCTCATTGCGCCATGAGAAAAGTGGAACAGACAGGAGTCTCGACAAACCAACAGCCCGCACAGGTATATTATGCATAATGCCGCTGCCAGAATGCCAACACAAAAGTCCGCTACGAAAAATACAGTTCATCGTCGATGGAAGCGGCCGTCACTAGAAAACCAGCAGCCACATAGTACTGCATTAGTGTCCAAGTCTGGCACTTGTCGCGTTGAAGACGAAAGCCGCACCCCCCAAGCCACTCCGCGCGAAGTCTGGGATCCCCTGGTCTCTACTTCTTTCTTCTATTTCTATGATCGCCAAACAATACATGTATTTATTTATGAAGTCTATGGTGTACAGAGCCTAGAGGCCTATGGCCTAGCGGTTAGCGACTTTTCTCCGTAATCTCGTACACTCTCGTAAGTGACGTGACGACGGTGAGAATCAGCGGTGGTTCGAATCGCGTCGGTAACTTACGGGGTATGTGAGCCGGCCGCTCAGAAAGCAATGGCAAACTATTGAGCGTAATCTTGCCAAGAAATCAATAATCAGTTGAAAGATGCTGATGTTGACAGCGATGTCCTGTAAAGGATATGCAAACATTTTCTTATGGTGTACAGAGGAAAATAAGATCTCCAATACTTTCTGATGGAGCCTGCGAAACCTCAAGATCTCATAGAAATGCGGTTTCTTTAATATTTTAACGTGAACAATAGTGGTGGTATCGTGTTACATGACGCAGTTATTGAAATAATCGTGAATTCACGCACACTGTAAGCAGACAAGTTAGCGAGGTAGACAGCTGGTCTGAAGATACTGATAGCAGTAGGTGTTGATCGTAGTAAGTGACGGCGGAGATGATCGAGATTTATGAAGCTGCCGTTTGAGGCAGTATTAGGCGCTCTATGCCAAAACAGGCAACATAAACTCTAGTTGTCCCTAAGTTCTTCTTCTGATTGTCCATACAGTGTGTGATCATAACTGTTCACAACCTTCTATCTTGTGTGCTGCCTAATCATTTCTGTTATTAATGTCCCTCCATGCCATGATTTCACTGTCCGGCATCTTCTCTCTTGCTCTCCCCATGCCTCTCTTTTCAGTTGTGACATCAAAATCAGCTCTAACCTAGAGTTGCCAGATACGTGGGCACCAAAAGGAGGACATAATAAGACAAAAAAGAGGACAAAGGAGGACATATTGAATGTTTCATTTGAATCGTTCTAGATTAAACCCACAATCAGTACAATTTTATTACAATAGCTGACAATAGGTGTGTCTTACTCTTGGTGAATCATGTTAAAAAAATAAATATAAATTCAATGGAGGCCTTTTTCAAAATGCTTTTAAAAAAATAAAACATTATTTAAACAGCCGATTGTACAATTATTGCCTATAATCTTTATTAATTACTCATAAAATATTAAAAATAAAAAACATAAAATATAAGAAAAGCTGGACAATCTAAAGGTTTTAGCTTTGCCTGCCGGACGGAGAATATCTTATATATAAAAGGCGATCTCCGTCTGTCTGTCTGTATGTCCATATGTCCTTTATGCGCTCGCGAACGGCCCATCCGATTGAGATGAAATTTTCTACACGTTTTGCTTTCATTCCAGCGCAGCCCACTGTGATATTTTTTTAGTGTGAAATCGGCTGCTTACCCAATATTATTTAATTTTCCATTTTTCATTATAATTTCATATATCTCAGGGGACTTAACTCTGTAAAAGTTATTTCAAGGGGCATAACTTTTCTGTATAACTTATAGTCATATTGTGGCATCGTTTTCAAAGATTTATAAACTCTTTGTCTATAGTTATATACCGGCATATGAGTTATAATAAATAATGATACAATCTTTAAGGCATTTTCAAAGTTTTCATAAAAATAATGCACAATGCATAACATTGTAACTCATCTTTTTATGCTTAAGAAGTTACTGTAGTCATGCAGGTGATTAGAAAGAGTTTTCATTAAAAATAATGGATGGTGTGTGGAAGGACATTCTTTTAAGTTACTTTTTTTGTTGTATGAATTTAATGAGACGCTACCCGCCAGGAGCTGGGCAAAGCCACGCCGGGTCAGATAGATAGACAGACCCACCTTTTCGCTGCAGTTGTCTACAGGCATATGCGTTAAAATCCTCCTCCTCCTCTCCCCTCCTACCCTCTTCCCCTCCCCTCCTCCTACCCTCTTCCCCTCCCCTCCTCCTCCCTCCTCCTAATCACTCCTCTTCCTTCTTCCTCCCTTCTCCTCCCACTCCCTCCTTCCAATTCTACGTCCTCCCCCTCATCCCTCTTCCTCCCTCCTCTTCCCTCTCCTCCTCATCCCTCCTCCTCCTCCCTCCTCCTAATCACTCCTCTTCCTTCCTCCTCTCTCCTCCTACTCCCTCCTCCTCCTCCTACGTCTTCCCCCTCATCCCTCCTCCTCCTCTCTCCACCTCCCTCCTCCTCCTCATCCTTCCCCTCCTTCATCCTTCTCCCCTCTTCCTCCTCCTCTCTCCTCCCTCCTCCTCCATCTCCCTCCTCCTCCTCCCCCTGCGTTCTTCTCCTCTCTCCTTCTCCTTCCCTTCCTCCTCGCTCCTCCTGCCTCCTCATCCTTCCTCCTTTCTCCTATTCCTCCCTACTACTCCTCTTCCCTCCTCCTTCCTCCTCCTCCCTCCTCCTCCTATCTCCGCCTATCTCTTCCTCCCTCCTACTCCTCCCTCCTCCACCTCCCTCTTCCTCCTCCCAGCTCCTACTCCTCCTTTTTCCTTCTTCTGCTGATGCTGCTGCCGCCGCTCCATTTACCCAAGTTAATTGTTGGGGAAGATGTAAAGATCTTTCAAGTGCTCTTTCTAATGCTTTTTGTAAGTTGGTCTTCGTTTATCTAAGGTTGTTCTAACTACAATCAATAAATGATTAGGCAGACAGACAGACAGACAGACAGAGAGGGAGGGACGGACAGACAGACAGTCGGGAACGGGAACTTATATGACTACTTATATGAATTAAATTAGATGCTCGCCATCAGGGACTGGGCGAAGCCGGGCCGGATCAGACAGATAGACAGACAGACAGACAGATAGATAGTCGGGAACGGGAACGGGAGCTTATATGACTACTTATATGAATTAAATGAGATGCTCCCCACCAAGGACTGGGCGAAGCCGGGCCGGGTCAGCTAGTTAGACTATAAAGGGGGACATGTCCTCTTTTTGCCGGACGTCTGGCAACCCTAGTCTAAACGTCTCATGACATGCTCAGAGATTGTTGATTGTCTTCGTTTTATGCAAGTAACTAGTCCTCTTTGTAAGTTAACTTCTTTCAAGAAATCTTCATTGATAATTTAACTTCATTTAAGGCGGTGTTTCCCAACGTGGGGCAATTCGATTGTTAAGAGGGTGGGGGGGGGGGGGCAATTCGAGTTATTGATCACACTGCACAACATATCGGCTGGATATAACAAAACGGGGAGACCTGAGACTGAAGTTAACTAAATTGGAACCTGACATAAAATAAAATCTCGTTGCAGCAAGCATCAAGCGCAAGGATCTCCCTAAATTTAAATAATAAATTATTACTAATAATTAAAATAATATAGAAAAATCTTTCATTAAAATTACTGTGTACTTAAATTGCAGTTCTCCATTATCTTCTTCTTCTGCATTCCGAACCATTGAGGTTCTTTGCTGCAGATACAAGCCGTCTCCATTCGCCTCTCTGGTTGACTTTCTCTTGCCAGTCGCTGATTCCAAGTGCTTGTAGGTCTGTATGTATATTATCTCTCCACCGTCTTCTTGGTCTACCTCGAGGTCTATGGTCATTTATTTCTTGAGTGTAAGCGAGTTTTGTTTCCCTATTATCTTCCATTCTTTCTATATGCCCCAGCCATTGTAGTCTATTAGCCTTCATGATACCAGTGATTAGCGGGGACTTAAACAGATCATAAATGTCTGTGTTGCTTCTTCTTGTGTATCCCTAATGGGCCCAAAGATGCGTCTTAAGACTTTGTTCTCAAAGGTTTGTAACAAGGCTTCGTCTCCTTTAGTTGTACTCCAGGTTTCAGAGTCATACAGCACAACTGGTCTAATCAGTGTTTTGTATATTGTAGTTCGCCGTTATATGTTTTGAAAATTTACTTACTGTGTTTGCTCAATAATGTCCTAGTGATTTCTTCCTAAAATCTATCATTCAAGTCTCTTTAGTGAATATTTCAATTTTTAAATATTAAAAATAATGTATATGTTGGGGCCGAGGGGCATAAGAATTTTAGAAAGGCTTGGGTGGGCATAGTACAAAAAAGGTTGGGAAACAGTGATTTAAGGTATCTTAATTGCTAATTTAACTTCTTTCAAAATATTTTCACTGTTAAATTTAACATCTTTCAAGATATCTTCAGTGCTAATTTAATTTCTTTCAAGATATCTTCAGTGCTCTTTCTATCCGCGTACTAAGTTTTCATAATTCTTATATAAAACCACATCCCTGCAGCGCCCCCCCCCCCCCCAATAATTCCTCATATGTTCGCAAAAATTCTTTATAAAATTGTTACCGTCAATGTCTGTGACCTAGATTTGACCATAGCTCCATCAGTTACAGGTTGTTATTACTTTGACTGCTTCTTACCCAAGGTGTTTTTATTTCCAAATAATCATTTCAGGAACAGACAGAGCAACGACATTATTGCTAGACCTTTCATATTTACGAGCCTCATTATTTTCCTGCTGTAATAACTCTGGCGCTACTAGCATAAATTCTGTCTACTTGAAACATCGTAAACAAAAAATGACATTCTGCAACTGAAAACCGTTGTTGGTTGGGCGATTTATATGCTTTTATATAGTATACATATTTATCACCTACACCTTATTGAGTAATATATATATTGAGAAAAAGAGTGTTGAAGTGCTACATAAAACCTGTACTTTTGTATGGAAATGAAGCGTCGACAATGAGCAAACAAGCTGAAAAACATCTGACGGCTGTGTAAATGTGGTTTCTGAGAAAAAGGCAAAGAATACCATAGCTAGATAGATAAACCAATGAACAAATCTTTTAAGAAACAAATGAAAACGGTAAACTGATTAGAAAAAATTTAACGTAGGCAGTCACAATTTTTTGGGCACGTTATGGGAAGAAATAAATTGGAGAACTCGATGACAACTGGCAAGATTGAAGGGAAAAGAACAAGAGGAAGGCGGAGAAGTAAAGTAAACACCTGCATGGCTCACGTGGAATGGTCGAAACAAGAGCTGATCCACGACTCTGGTTATCGTGTGAGATAGCGAAACATGACCGCCCACGCTTATCGTCATGTGTGTGTGTATGTATATATATATATATATATATATATATATATATATATATATATATATATATATATATGTGTGTGTGTGTGTGTGTAGAGAGAGAGGAGAGAGAGAGAGAGAGAGAGAGAGAGAGAGAGAGAGAGAGAGAGAGAGAGAGAGAGAGAGAGAGAGAGAGAGAGAGAGAGAGAGAGAGCGTGATAATTTCCTTGAGTTCTAACAAGGCTTTCGTTGACAATAACATTATAGCGGATTTGTGCAACATTACAGCGGATGTGTATATTGACCTCGGCTCTCAGACCCAGAGCGACCCAGCCTAAAATAAGTAGCAGGAAATGTCTTGGGAAGTAGCGGCGGCCGGCATGATATCGACATCCCCCCCCCCCCCCCACCGAGTGCCCATTGGTGTCTATACAAATATCGGTCTAGTACAGGGGCCATTTACTTTACTACTACTACTACTACTACTACTAATAATAATAATAATAATAATAATAATAACTGACTGTCATCTACTGCTATAGTACCTTGTGGTGTAGAGGGGGGGGGGGGGGCGTGGGAGGTCTTGAGCCTGATGAATTAAGGCCGCCTGGCTAATGCAGTCGCCGCGAACTGTGCAGGTTAGGGTTTTCTTTTTGCCCTTGACAGAAAAAAAATTCACGCCTTACCGTGGATTCAAACCCGAGCCTTGACGAAGAACCCGACATTCTAGCCACTCGGCCAGCCGCTCCACAATAATAATAATAACAACAATAGCAATAATAATAATAATAATAATAATAATAATAATAATAGTAGTAGTAGTAGTAGTAGTAGTAGTAGTAGTAGTAGTAGTAGTAGTAGTAGTAGTAGTAGTAGTAGTAGTAGTAGTGTGTACCAAATTTAACTAGTTAGTAATATAATAATTTAAAAAAAAGGCTAATTCGTAATCCTTAAAAATAATCCTTAGACAGACAGAATGAACAAACTTTGATTTCAAAGCGTTAAGAATTGGGCGCGAAGGCCTGTCTGAAATTCTGCCCGTCTTATTTCTCTGCTTCTTAAACATCCGATGTGCTGATGCTGAGGTAGGGGGTTCAACCCCTACACCGGTCAGCTGGGCTAAAATGTTGACTTCTCGTCTTCAACTCGGGGACATAAATTACACGTACCTCTGAAGCTGCAGTGGGTTCGCCAGATGGCGAGGGACACTGGTAATAGGGATAGCTAATCCAGTCCAGTATTACTAGGAGTAGCGTGAATGGACTATGCTTGAGTTTAAAGCGAGAGAGCGAGCGCCAAATTAAAAAAAAACACAATTCTCTGCTCTCATACATTATTTCATTCATACATCAGTTATGAAGCTAATCTTAGACATCGACGGCAAGAACAGTAACAATGTGCATTATAAACGCATGGAAAATATGCAATAATCAATAATACATGATTCACTAAAACTAATTGGTGACATGGCAATTATAATTAGCTAAGGTACACGTAACGTACCACTGTTAGGAGAATGTATATTGTACTAGTTGTTCTTTGAGATTATTATTATTTTTTTTGTTTAAGGGATAAAGTATGTGTACTGAATTGTGTTCAAATAGACTGCAATTGTACGTATGTATAGGGATTTGTGGAGTCTTTGTTTTCTTGTGGAAGACTGTTCCACAACTGAGCTGCGGAGTACGCTAAGCTTGTTTTGTATAAGTCTATATCTAGGCTTAGGGACATGTAGTATGTTAAGTCGTTCGCTAAGTCATTCCTGCGTTATATTTAAACAATGGCCAAAGGTAGCTTGGAACAATTTGATAAATGATTTTGTGAAATAGTCGTCCTTATTAAAAAGTAAGAGTTTGTGGAGCGGCAGTAACTGAAGAAGTTTACGTAGGCTAGAATTGTCAAAAAGCTTTTAACCATCAATCACAATCAATCAATATCACACACACACACACACACATCCCTTTTCTGTAGTAACTAAGGCGCGTTGTTACTGAATTGGAACAACCATCCCAAATTGTGGAACAACAGTCAATATGTGTTTATACGTGAAAAGTATAGAATATCTTTCTTGTGTTTTCATAAAGAATATTTTTAATGTTAGCAAGTGGGTAGACTTTCTTTTTTGGTGCTCTGTTTAGTAAGCGCTTGAACATGGGAGTTAAAGATTAGATTGATATCAATGACGAGACCCAGTGCTTTGTGCTCGGTTACACTTTCTACAAGCATGTTGCCAATGTGGGGCTGAAATGTTCTCTGTGAGTTTAGAGTGTGAAGTCTTTGCATGGTTGCTATTAACATATATTTTGTCTTAGTAATGTTATTTTGCATATGGTTTGCATAATTCCATCTACATTATTTATTTCTTGTTGCAAGGACGATTCCAGGACATTACAATGCCTAGCGTTTGTGTATACTTCTGCAAATAGATCGCAGGACGACGACATATAAATGGGAAGATCATTTATATACATGGCAAATAATAAAGGGTCATGTATAGAGCCCCGAGACGCTTCAAAATTAAAGGTAATAGTTTGAGATAAAGATTTATTGTATGACATTATTTGTTTTCTGTTTGACAAAGGGGATTTTTTGTTGGATTTGTTGGTGTCAATGTTGAAATCATCAAAGAGTATGATTTTTTTGACGTTACTAAACACTACATCCATACCAGGTGTTTCTTGCGCTGGGGTTTTGACAGAGATAGCCAACCACTAGGGGTATGCGATTCTGAAGTTTAACCTCAAGCTATACACAATCTCATTGGTTTCTAAATCTTGCATACGGTGGACGTTCGGCGAATTAGAAATATAAACTGCTATATCAGTCTCTTGTTTCTTATAAGGGTCTCTTCTAATAACTTTAAAATCTTTAATTTGATGACATCATGTGAGGTGTTACCATTTAGTCGACTTTCGCTATCGCCGAACATGGCAGACATACAGACATTGCGCCACACGGTAGTTTTTTAAACTGCACTTTTGTTTGTTGTTGCTGTTATTATTTCTGTTGCTGTTCTTACAAAATGCTTCCTTTTAGCTGCAACATTTCATAATTTTTAAGCGAAAAACCCAAGGGGCTGTATATTGCCAAACCAATTCAGTTCCTGAGATATGATACTGTTTGTGCACCAGTTCTCTTCGATGTTCGCATCTTGTAGAATATACAGAATTTTCTTCTTGACACAGGGTATTGTAAGAAATTGTCTTTAATATTTACGACTGACTAGACAATAGATCGAGTAGCGGAACTTTACACTGCGCAAAGCGTAGTTTCTATACAGGGACAAATTACTATGATTATTAGCAACGTCATCATCATTAACTATGTGACTAAATCAAGTAATAGTACATGAGTACGTGTTCCCACTAACGGGCCGGCCTTGCGCGATGACTGCCTCTGTGACCCTGACCTGGAGGTCAAGCAGAAGTCCTGGGAAGCAGGCGATATGAATATATACCACGCCCTGAGTCCACACCATGCATAGCCACACGGGTGTGTGTGAGCACTGCAGGGAGGGAGAGGGGAGTTGTTCATTTCAATCAGTCAATAGTATGCTCGTACACAAATTGAAGCCTCCTTTTGATATCATACTATGGTCCTCGGGGAGTTTGTAGCTATTTCATTTTATATTTCGTTTCACAAAAATGCAAATTCCCCTCCCCTTTTGTCTTCTTCTTCTCCAGCACCTTCTTCCTTTTCCCCAGTCTTCACCGTAGTCTCTTTCCTCTTTTTAATTATCTTCGTCTTCTTTTATCACATCTTCTCCGTAGTCTTTTTCTTCTTTTGAATGATCTTCTTCTTCTACATCGGCGTCTCCATAGTCTTTTTCCTCTTTTTAATTATCTTCATCTTCTTCTACCCCACCTTCGATGTTTTGTACTTGTCTTTCTCCTCCCCGCAACCGTCTTATTTTCTGCATCGTCTCCTAAACAATCCTTTTTTTCTTTACCTTCATTTTCTTCTTCCGCTTCTTCTCTATCGAGTTCTTCTCCTACTCCTCATTTTCTAACTCTTCATCTGCTTCTTCTTCTACGTTGTCGTCTGCCCTGAAAATGACTTCGGTTGTGTTCGTTTACAAAGTTGTTATATTTATGCCTTACTCCGACACACCTTACCCCAGCACTGCAGTTCTAGACACCAGGTTTGTTATTCCCCCGTTGATGCCTACTCTCTCGCCCAGACTGCGACGATGCAGCTTGTAAGGCAATAGAGTATGGTCCTTGACTAAGCCGTTAACCCTGATGCAAGCAGTCAGTTTATGAATAGCAGCTCACTGCAATATCCCTTCATATACTGTCTGCTCCACACAGAACACAGCAGAAACCATAGATACACCCACTATGCACAATCAAGAACAAGCATCTTCCAGCACAATAACAGGAATACGTTAAGAATACAAGAGAAGCTTTCACAGCACAAGGAAATGCGTGCAAGTCAAAAAGAAATTAAATCTAATTGCAAGTTTAGAATATTTAACTCTAACGTTAAATCAGTACTGATGTATCAATCAGAAATACAGAGAACAACTAAAACAATTATTAATCAACTGCAACCATTCATTAACTGGCACAAACCCAGAATAGGACTAAAATGGTATGACCGAATCACTAGCGCAGAGCTTAGGCAGAGAACTATTCAGATTCCCGAGGCTAACGAGGTGAGGAAAATGTGCTGGGGTTGGAAAGGACATACATTGTGAAAACCTGGAAATAGTATAACTAGAAAGTTCTTTCTCTGGACCTGCGAGACAAACACAATAGAGGGAAGCCTAATTACACAAGAAGAGAAATAGCTCAATAACGTGTGGGAGGGGGGGGGGGGGGGGTGGACACGGAGGGAGTTGCAGTACACAGCAACAGAAAGGACGGCTTGGCATGAGTTGGCTCAAGGCATGTGATCCAATGGGTGGTAAAGGGCAGCAGAAATGAGAGAATTTGTTAACAGACACAAGATAACCACTATCCCACATCAGACAAATGGAGAGAGAGAGAGAGAGAGAGAGAGAGAGAGAGAGAGAGAGAGAGAGAGAGAGAGAGAGAGAGAGAGAGAGAGAGAGAGAGAGAGAGAGAGACTACACGTTAGTTATAAATCTCCTAAGTCAACCTTGCATCGCAAAATAAATACTATTTATGTTTTCTTTGAAGAGAATGAGGACGGAGCACATACGGGATTGTCCCGAGCCATGTGATGTCTGTTCTTGAATTAACTGGGAACAAAAGTCTGCAGAGGAAGAGAAATTGTCACTAGTAGCATAAATATTAAGACATAACATTGCTTTCAGGTCATGAAAATCAACCCCAGCATTGCTTGGCAGCCTTTTTTCTAGACCTTTTTATGTTCAGAACTGTTCTGAATAGCCGACGCTCACACTAATGTGTAACTCAACACAATACGGTCGACTACCAAATCGTTCGTCTGCAGCTGACTTCGAACCAGGTATGTCGCGATTGTGAAACTGCGTCCACAACATTCAAGCCACAGACGCTGGCGTAACACTGCTGACTAGACGGTATATATCCTCCACGAAAGTCCCTTGACATTTCAATAAACAAACAACCAGTTTATACACAATAAAATGCAATCATTCCCCCAAGACAATAGCAGGCATACGATCGTTGTGGCTCCTACATGAAGCGGCATGTATTCTACACACTGGCAACTCAATGAACGTATACTTGGTAGTCAACCGCACAGACGATAATGTTCCGCCTCATCCGACAATTGCTCGGTTGCCTGACAATTACCAACCGAAACATCTACAATTGTCACATCACGAAAGTTATCGGTTCTTGGTAATACGTTACGAGAGATCAATGCACTTCCATTAGACCCATATTTCCTCCTCACAAGTCTGGGGATTGAGTTGTATAAAATGACATGGCATCCTCTTGCAATTTCATATTGTAAAATATGTATTTTCATAGTTTTCTGTACTGCTATATGCTGAGCCTTCCAATTCCAATTTTTCAACAACAAAATTCCAAATTCGGTCTCGTTAAACATGCGTCTTCAGCTTTGGTTATTTTGAGATCCGTGGTTGTGTGGATTGTTAGTCCTAATTCATACTGGTTTCATTGGGTCCGCTCTGTTTGTCGGATAAGGTTATTTTTGTGCTGCCTGGTAATTTCCCTTCTGCTTTTATGTTGGTCCTGATAAAGACCGGCTTTCGTCGGGCCTACTAGGTTCCGTATACTTTCGTTTGTTGGCTTCTTTCTCTATGGTGCTGGTTGTTTCTTGTGTTGTCCTCATCTGGACTGGTCCCGGTCATGTCCGGTCCTCATAAGGACTCGATGTAGGCAAAGGCAGAGAATTCAAGTGCAGTCTCAGGTTGTCCCCCCGGTCAGCCGCCCATATTCCTCTACGTTTGCTTTCTCGTTTTCATCATCGGTGGCTGAGCCTTGTACTACCGTACTTTTATATACTTAGTATTTTATATATTGAGTATTGAGTAATATATTATATATTACACTACAGCTGTTTATACTAAGTCATATATTATCCTATAGTTTAACATGAAGAGCCATGTGTTGTCCTAGTTTTATATACTGAGACATGTATTATCCTAGTTTTATATACCGAGCCATGTATTACCATAGTGTTATATGCCGAGCCATGTTTTACCCTAGTTTTATATACTGAGCCATGTATTACCCTACAGTTTTATATACTGAGCCTGTATTACCCTACATTTTTTAATACTGAGCCATGCATTGCCCTACAGTTTTATATACTGAGCCATGTATTACCCTACAGTTTTTATATACTGAGCCATGTATTACCCTACAGTTTTATATACTGAGACATGTATTACCCTAGTTTTATATACTGAGCAATGTATTATCTAGTTTTATATACTGAGCCATGTATTACCCTACAGTTTTATATACTGGGCCATGTATTACCCTACAGTTTTATATACCGAGCCATGTATTACCCTAGTTTTATATGCTGAGCCATGTATTACCCTACAGTTTTATATACTGAGCCATGTAATACCCTACAGTTTTATATACTGAGACATGTATTACCCTAGTTTTATATACTGGGCCATGTATTACCCTATAGTTTTATATACTGAGCCATATATTACCCTAGTTTTATATATTGAGCCACTTATTACCCTAGTTTTATATACTGAACCATGTATTACCCTACAGTTTTATATACTGAGACATGTATTACCCTATTTTTATATACTGAGCCATGTATTAACCTAGTTTTAAATACCGAGCCATGTATTACCCTAGTTTTATATGCTGAGCCATGTATTACCCTACAGTTTTATATACTGAGCCATGTAATACCCTACAGTTTTATATACTGAGACATGTATTACCCTAGTTTTATATACTGGGCCATGTATTACCCTATAGTTTTATATGCTGAGCCATGTATTACCCTAGTTTTATATGCTGAGCCATGTATTATCCTACAGTTTTATATACTGAGCCACGTATCATTCTACAGTTTTATATACTGAGCCATGTATTACCCTATAGTTTTATATACTGAGCCATGTATTACCCTACAGTTTTATATACTGAGCCATGTATTACCCTAGTTTTATATGCTGAGCCATGTATTAACCTAGTTTTATATACTGAGCCATGTAATACCCTAGTTTTATATACTGAGCCATGTATTACCCTAGTTTTATATACTGAGCCATGTATTACCCTAGTTTTATATACTGGGCCATGTATTACCCTACAGTTTTATATACTGAGCCATGTATTACCCTAGTTTTATATACTGAGCCATGTATTACCCTAGTTTTATATACTGAGCCATGTATTACCCTATAGTTTTATATGCTGAGCCATGTATCACATTACAGCTTTATATACTGAGCCATGTATAAGTCTACAGCTTTATATACTGAGCCATGTATTACCCTACAGTTTTATATACGGAGACGTGTTACCCTACAGTTTTATATTCCGAGCCATATATTACCCTATAGTTTTATATACTGAGCCATGTATTACATTACAGTTTTATATACCGAGCCATGAATTGCCGTACAGTTTTATATACTGAGCCATGCATTGCCCTACAGTTTTATATAATGAGCCATGTATTACCCTAAAGCTTTCTATACTTAGCCAGGTATTACTCTACAGCAGTTTCATATAACGAGTTGTTTATTTCTCCAGTATTGTATACTGAGTCACATATTACCCTACGGTTTTATACAATGAGCTATATATCTGTAGGTATCAGCAACATCCTCATCGACAGAAGATTAAGAAAATTTGTAAGTTTTGAAATCGCAAAATCTACGTCAAAGGCAGATGGCTAGAGTGATCATAGATTAGTTATAGGCAAAGTACATACAAAGTTAAAGGCTGGTCAAATATCAACCATCCATCCATTCATCATGTGCCATGCCGGTAAGCGTGGGCGGTCATGTTCTGCCATCTCATTCGATCACCAGAGTCATGGATCAGCTCGATGAGTCCACACAACAGAAACATTAAATTAGATATGTGTAACCTTGAAGAATAGGAAGGAGATAAATGACACATTTGACAAATAAATAAAGAACAGATTTTATACAATAATCTAGAAATTGTATTTCAAGTTGTTAATTATCAATGGGAAATATTGAAGAACTGCATACACGACTGTCCCTAAACGAAAGATGATACACCTTAGGAAATGGATGACTCAAGATATATTTAAAGTAATGCAAAAACAAAGAAGAAACAAACAAAATATTATGAAAAATATGAAGAGATTCAATGAAAGTTATGTACAGAGGCAAATAAGCATGGCTTGGGGACAAGTGCAGAGAAATGTGTTGTCATGCATATTCCGCTGTGTCTGGTCAGGAGCACACTACAGAGTTAAATATCATATGAAGTGAATAGATTAATCATATTTGTTATGTATTGCAGCCAATTGCAACGAGAAAAAGAGTATTGAAGTGCTACATAGAACTTGTACTTTTGTATGGATGTGAAACGTGGAAATGAGCAGACAAGCTGAAAAATATCTAATAGCAGTGGAAATGTGGTTTCTGAGGAAAATGCAAAGAATACCATGGACAGGACAATAGCAAGTCCTACAAGAAACAAATGAAAACCATAAACTGATTGGAAAAATTAAGACACAGACAGTCAAAATTTTTGGGCACGTTATCTGACGGACTAAATTAGAGGATTGGTAACAAATGACAAGATTGAGGGGGAAAGAACAAAGGATCTTAGACCAGTTGCCAACCAAGGCTTAGGACTGGTCTGCCCTGCCATGACATTCAGTCTTTAGGTTCCATTTCCTCGCACTAGGATAAGGCTTGTACCCTCCCAATTACGCTCCTTTGCCTGACGCCGTTGGCACAATGTGGGGTGTCAGATTTGGTAAGCGTGGCACAACATTCGGCGCTAACAGAAGCAGGTAGTACCGTCTACTGTCATACGGTAGCTCAGTCACATCTAACTAAGACCTGACACAAAACGAACTGAATTACTGCATAAATTATTTAGCAGAATCTGGGAAACCAAACAAATGCCAGTAGACTGGAGAGAAGGATATATGGCAAAGCTGTCAAAGAAAGGGGACCAACAAGAGTGAAAAAATTACACAGGAATAATGTTGTTAGCTCCCGGGAAAGTATTAAGGAGGATCATTATGGAGATTCTTAGAGATATCATAAACAAATAATGAATGGATGAACAGGTAGAGTTTCAACCAAACAGATCTTGCACTGACCAGATAGCCATTATAATAGAGCAAAGCAGTAAACTAAACACACCACTCTATTTTGGATTTGTGGATTATGAAATGGCCTTTTGACAACAGTGATAAGGAATCATTTTGGAAACTGATGAGGCACTTTGATATGGATCCCGCAGAAAATCTTTAACTTAATAAGGGCAAAATATAAAGACACGAAATGAGTTCTTTCCAAGGGAAAACTAACATATACATTTGAAATAAAGAACAAGTATGCGAGAGGGATGCCTTCTGCCACCTTTATTATCTATATATATAAAAGGCAATCTCCGTGTGTCTGTATGTATGTCCTTTATGCGTTCGCGAATGGTCCATCCGATTGAGATGAAATTTTCTACACGTCTTCCTCTCATTCCTGCGCTGGCAACTGTCATAGTTTTTTAGTGTACCAACGGTTATTTACTTAATATTAGTTTACATTATAATTTATGTACAGCGAGGGGACATAACTTTTAATAGCATTGCTATATATGTAAAATTGTTGCATATTTCTCAAATAGGTGGACCTTTTCGCTACAGTTATCTACAGGCATATGCATTATAATCCTCCTCCCCCCTCATCTCCCCTCCTCCTTCTCCCTCCGCCTCCTCCCTCCACCGAATATGAATTAAATGATATGCTCCCCACCAGGGACTGGGCAAAGCCGGGCCGTCTTTTTTTGGGAACGGGAACGGGAGCAGGGGCCGAATATGAATTAATTGAGACGCTCCATTTACCCAAGTTAATTGTTGGGGGAAGATGTAAAGATCTTTCAAGTGCTCTTTCTAATAATAGACAGACAGACAGACAGTAGATAGTCGGGAACGGGAACAGGAGCTTATATGACTACTTATATGAATTAAATGAGATGCTCCCCACCAGGGGCTGGGCCAAGCCGGGCCGGGTCAGACAGACAGACAGACAGACAGACAGATAGACAGTCGGGAACGGGAACTTATATGACTACTTATATGAATTAAATTAGATGCTCCCCATCAGAGTCTGGGCGAAGCCGGGCCGGGTCAGACAGACAGACAAGACAGACAGACAGACAGATAGTCGGGAACGGGAGCTTATATGACTACTTATATGAATTAAATGAGATGCTCCCCGCCAGGGACTGGGCGAAGCCGGGCCGGGTCAGCTAGTTGACTATAAATTACATTATGAAGACAGCAATAACTAACGCTAGAAAAGGAATTCAATGGACTCTGATAGAAAAGCTAGGTGATATAGATTTTGTTAACAATGTCCAATCTCACACATGACATCAAATGCAAGATAAACTAAATACACTTGATGGGAGGCCACAACAGTTAGGTCTAAACATTCACAATGGAAAGACATAATTAGAATAAAATAAATGTGGAATCAAAATCTTTTTACATTGCAATGTAGACAGAAATGGAAATTCAGTCAGTGATATCAAAAAAAGAATATAGCATTAAGAAATTTGTGGAATACAAATAAAAATATTAAAACATAGTAACAAACTTAGAATGTTTATCTCTAATGTTAAACCAAGTACTGTAGTGTGTATCAGAAGCATGAAGAACGATTAAACCAATCACAAATAAACTATGTACAATCATTCATTAACTGGTGCCTTTGCAGAATTAAGAACTAAAATGAAATGATATGACAGAATCACTGTTATCCAGGAAGGTTAACCCGGTCAACAAACACCCGCAGAAGTCGGATGTGTCGGCGTAACGGTGCAAGAATGCAGCTCTGCTGTTAACAGGCACAACACAACTACTTCCGAGTGAGAGTGGAATGTCCTTTGAAACACCCTGGAAGTTTAAACCGGTCAACAAACACCCACAGAAGTCAGATGTGTCAGTCAAGAATGCAGCTTTGCTGTAAACAGGCCCAATGCAATAATGTCCAAAAAATCTCTCTGGATGAACGCAGAAGAAGAATCACTGTTATGGAGCTTAGGAAAAGAACTAGACAGATTGCAAAGAATCACAAAAGGTGAGAGGCTGAGTAGTCTCGAGGTATGGTGTCCGCCTTGAGTGCTGGAGGTCCTGGGGTCAAGCCCCGGTGAGGGCTGGGATTTTTTACGTGGACTTCTAGTAACAAAATTTCCCCTGGTCTCTGGGTAGTGAATTTGGACGCCCGTGTGTATTATTGTGCACGTAAAACATACCTTGGCATTTGGAAATCGAAAACCTAACGGCGCTGCCCGGGCAAAATTTTGAATTAAATATCTACCCAAAGTGTTTCAGGATCCTGGTCTGTGCTACGGAGTTCATGCACTGAGCTGAGATTCTCCGGACTCAGGCTTGAGTAAGGAGTAAAATGGAGCACTTGTGGGTTACACCCATGTACCGTGATGTTGATCCATCGACTAAATAAACTAAACTAAACTAAACAAGAGGTGAGAGAAAGTTTCTGGCAGTGGATAGGGCACATCTAGAGAAAATCTGATCACAGTATAACCAGAATGTACTCTCTTTGGAACCCAGAATGTACTCTCTTTGGAACCCACAATGTACTCTCTTTGGAACCCATACGGAAAAGAAAATAGAGGGAGAGACATAAAAACAAATAGAAAATATCATAAAGATGAGATGTATACTATAGGGAAGACATGGAGCGAAGCTGCAGGAAGAGCAGCACAGGATAAAACAGATTGGTGAGCTGGCTGAGGGATGAGGGAATAAAGGGCAGCAAAAACAGGACAAAACCACATTATGAATATCACTTCCATGCTCCATCTCAGAATATAGATATCTTACTATTGCTCTGGGAAATAAATAAAATGCTGTGAGAAAGAGAGCTGATCAAGTCCATAGCAAAAAGCTATGATTTAGTATATGTGAAATTCGTAACACATCAAAGCAATGCAAAGATCCCACAAAGCTGTGCTAGCATGAGAACTGGTGCACACTTTCACTCCTAGTGTACATATTATTGTCCAGTACACAAGAAGACATACAATGACAATACTCAGATGATAGTTAAATGTAGGCTTGCACACAACATTAAAGCTTGTATCTAGGTTTACACACAACATTAAAGCTTGTTGTTGCCGTGAAGTTGGAATTAACTAACAAATTAAAGCTTGTATCTAATGACAGACCTCTTCTCACAACAACCACACAACTAGCCAGGGAAACTGTGGAAAGAACAACCGCTTCTCAGCATACATAAAGGTAATGGACCCTTCTACATGCCTTAATGTGCACTGAGCATGTAGTGCTAGACATATTTATATAGAACAGTGGTTCTCAACCTTTTTTAGCCCATGCACCCTTTCACCATATGTCAGGATGTCATTCCCCTCATTCCAGTGAACAAAAGAAGAAGAATTCCCCCCCTTTTCCAAAATTGTCAGCCTCAAATGGTGCATTTTTTATATTCGCAATATTTTATTAAGATACTATATTAATCATATTACAATAAACAAACACTTAAAACGTCAAAGAATTGTCACTTAATACATGACACCAGAATGGCAGAAAATTTGGCTTCATTAAACAAAACGCTCTATAGAAAACCAGGATATTGTGCCCGAAGCCATTTTGAGTCTGCCAATCTGTGGTCTTAAATTCCCCACTGGTTTAGAACCACTGATATAGACCAATCTGCACTTGGTTAGGTGATGTGGTCAGCATCATGCTGGCGGAAGGAAAACAAATTGTCCCAAAGCAGGAACCTGAGATGGGTCTGCAAGTGTTGGGACCATCGCATGCTGTAGGCGAGAATGCATGATGGAATAAGTGACCAGTCTTGTCCTCTCTTAGTGGTTGGCAAGCGCAGGCATCGAACCAATGTCCTACCATGGTCATGATCAGTGCAACCTCCTAACGGTGCCACCAACACGCCCCAGTACATGGTGCAGGTTTAATTATCAGTTGGATTGAGTTTTATTATTTTAGTGTTAGTAAATTCCTTCGTGTGAAGGAAGGAAAGTTGCAAACATACTGGTCACCTGAACTCTTAAACATTAGACATAGTTGTAATGACAATACATGATACAAATTTGTTGATCTCCTTTACAGCATGCACTGTTAACACAGCAGTACTGGTGAACAAGTTGTTTCATTCAGTATTTAATATATAGCCTTGTTAAATGTAACAGGATTTCTTCCTCCATGCATGGCCCACGACAAGCAAGGATCGGTGGTGGATCTACATTATGGATGCACTGAAGCTGTGCAAACTCCATGTTATCAATGGAGAAGGCACATAATGACATGTCAATCAAGTATTGTACAGCATGAAGGTGTCTAGTGAATGAGAGGTAGGTAGTTTTGGCATTTACAGGACATTGCAATCAACCGCAGCATATACTGGCTGTGTGTGATTCTCTGGGAAATTTTATGCTCAATAGTTATCCCCTCAATGCAGATAAAGGCTTAAAGAAGAAGCTTGCCATTGTTTTCTGAACGATCAATACCACACTATTATGAAAATCTGCTTCCAAATCACTTGTGACAGACTTTAAACCCAGTACGTCAGGATTGTGAAACTTCATTACTACCCCTAAGGAAACAGACATCGACAAGAGGTGCAGTATCTATGTATGATACAATGCTATCCTATACAGCCATAATGAAACAAGTAAATTTAGCTGTACAAAAAGCCAGCATTGTACTTTTGTCTTCTTCTACTGCTGACGATCATCTCCCACCGGGGCACAGGTCCCCAAACAAATCATGCAAAGTCATTTGTAGACTTGTTCATAATTGGTTGGATCTTACAGCTAAAACTGTCTATGGGATGAGACAGCCAGTGTCATGCCAATCCACCTTTGACTTCCTCATGACCTGCATGGCAGGTTATAGTGTTATTACTGTGTCCTTTCACTCATGGGGCCTGGTAACACTTGGACATTGTATTATACATATATCATGAACCAGTCACTGAGTTTATGTAAACAACTAAGTAAAGTAACTGCCTGCTGGCATATGTAGCTTGGGGGAAGTGAACAAAGTTTGACAATACCATTTACTGGGTTTTTAATTAGTTATAGGCAATTTGGTAGCAGATGGTATGAGAGTCTGGCGATGAGAAAGCAATGGCAAACTTACTGAATGTAAAACTACCCAGAAAATCACCGTCAAACTGTCATCTGCTGCCTCTAGTACTTTGCAGAGTAAGACAGGGTGGTTTGAGCATCAGGAATTGAGGCTGCCTGGCTATTGCAGTCGCCACATAACTATGAAGATTAGGGTGTTTTTTTTTGTCCCCATCAGAAAAAAATCCACACCTTACCAAGGATTCGAACCCGGGTCTCCCGAAGCATTCTTAGCTACATGGCCAGCTGCTCCTCACTAGAAAATCACTAACAGCCAAAAAACGCTGGGGTTGATAGTGATGCCATGTAAAGGACATGCAACTTAACTTTTAACTGCCTACAACTCAAACAATGCTAGATTCAAGCCCAGTAATTTTACAAAACAAGTCACCCATTGTTACTCTCCACTTCCAACCCCCAACTCTGACCCTAGTATTATGGGTCGGATATCTATGATTCTTAAATAAGAGCAACAAGGAAACAAATTAATTGTAATTTGTAAGATTCCTGGTCAGTGGAAATCATAAAGAAGAAAACATGTAAATGACTTACACACCTTGAGGTGTACTGGGTACTGGTGTTAGCCACATATTTTTTATACGAGGGTAAGTTAATAAGTAAGTCACAAATGGCTGTAGAAAAATAACTACACATGATAACAACTTGAAACCAGTTTATTTTTATATATACATTGTCCCTTTATTTCTTAACATAATTTCCACCAACACTGATGCACTTATCCCATCGTTTTATCAGTCCTCCCAAACCGGCTGCATAGAACTGCGTGCTATATTTTCGTTTACCGGCCATCCCACAGAACTGTGTGACTTACTTATTGACTCGCCCTCGTAACTTTTTCTACTCAGCTATGCACCGCTTTACGGAACAAACATTTGACCTTGGCAGGAGACATTTTTGAATGACCCCGAAGTTGAATGTGAAGTGAAAACGTGGTTTAGAAAACAGAACACGTAGTTCTATGCAGCGGGTTTGGCAGGACATGATATAACGATGGGATAAGTGCATCAATGTTGGTGGAAATTATGTTGAGAAATAAGGGAACAATGTATGTATACAAATAAACTGGTTTCAAGTTGTTATCATGTGTAGTTATTTTTCTACAGCCATTTGTGACTTACTTATCAAAGTACCCCCGTAGACCAATCAATACTCAATGGCTGATGTGGTCAGTATCACCCAAGCCACTTTTACTTCTCAGGACATTTCCTGGTACCCATTTTGGGTCGTCCACTGGTCAATTTTAACAAATCCATTTCAATGGGCCTTTGAGAAATTACCATTGGGCCGGGACGAAGGCATAAATCATAATGCGGTAGGCTGTAAGTGACTGTTGCCATTTCATTATTGTTTTTATTAATTAGAAAAATTACCTACAATAGAAACATAGCTTGTAAATCTCTTATACAGATGTTGGAGGCAAGGGAATACTACACACTGATTTCCCATGAATAACTTAAAGGTCAGTGATAAAACTAGATTAGTGATAAAGCAGTATTTTTAAAAAGAAAGTTGATCTGTTACTATAAAGCGTTGAGGAGAAACAGTTTAGGAGTGTGTTTCATACACAGTGCCAGATTGAAACATAAGCTAACTAAACTACAGATTAGGGCCTCAGAATTCACAGGTACATTAACCATTCTCAGAATATTATTTCACAACATAATTCAAGGCTTTAGTTTGGGAAAACGTGAAAGAAAATGTGTCTAGTTGTAAGGTCAATCTGGTTCAGATATACAGTAAAGAGAGAATCTTTTGGGAACATGCATCTTTCTTATGGTAAACATACAGATGCCAGCCATAGAACCTTTCACAATCATTAAAGAAGAGCTGTTGAGCTTAAATATTACAGAAAAGTTCTTTGGATATTGTGAACCAAGAAGACAAAAAATATTGCAAAATAACTGATTGATTGATTGATTGATTTAGGAACCGACATCACAGCTTTCGGGGCATTTCCATAAGTGCTCCGTCCCCATCCTCAGCAGCCAGCGAAGAGTTCCAACACTAATAGTAAAAATATTACTAAATCTGAACATCAAAGACAACTGGCTCATAAGCAGAAGCATCTCTCAGAAACTAAAATACTCAGTACAAATTAAACATACCAGGGGCTTGGGGAGAATGGTGAGGGTAGGCGTGGTTCTTGGATTAAATGCAGGACATGGCAGACAGTATCTGAGACAGTTTGGAAATAAGCAGGGAAAATGGCAAGCGATCGAGAAACTTTTCGAGAAAATATATAAATATATCTTGAGTACATAAAAACTATTTCATACATGTATATCAATATTTTTTAATGAGCCATACCCAAAATATATATATAGTTTAGGGCCACAAGGCTAAATTAGCGGTTAGCGCTTTAGACACATACCAAGACAGGATTCAGCTAAGTAACCTCTGTATTTTCTATGTAGTGATTATTTTATTAGTTTTGAGCCTGTGTTGTTTTGTTCTGTGCTGACGAAGGCTTTGGCCGCAACGTTCATTTTGTTTCTTGTAATAGTTTTCTAGTAAAGCTCACAATCTACTTATCGTATTTTGGTAATTCATTCATTTTTTAAGCTTTACTGCAGTTCCCCTTATTCTTATCAACCAAGGCTCAATTAGCACTTTGGCTATCCGTACAGAGTGATAATACAGAAATAACTTAATTACTAACAAAAACAAAACATCACAGAAATAAGTTTTAAGTATTGATTAGCATTCACAGAAGTAAAGGAAAGAAGAAGAAATCAAGGGACACAGACAATATAGAGATTGAACAGGTATAGCCACCCCAGGTTTCAAACCTGTACACAAGTAAAAATATTATATATGCAATGTTACACTACTTAGTTATGGGGTGGTAGAAGTGATGTGCTAAGCACAAAGTCACTGACAAACATACCTTGTGGCACTTCAGGAAATTTGGACAGTGTAAAGTTATCTCATATTCAAATGTGTATAGTTCATTAGTTGTGTGTCTGTGTTCTTGTTGTTAAGAGTTGTTTTAGAAAACTTATGTTCCTGTTCTGCTGATGCTTTGATTGATAATTTTTAATATGGTAAATTAAAATATCGCGGTCGTCTAAGTAAAATATTACATTCTTATCGCATTAATAATTATATAACAATGCAGAAGAATGTCGGTGTGTGGTATGAAATTGTAGGTATTATAAAAGACTCAAAACAGACAAAAATAAGCAACGAACGGCAATTAATTTTAAAATTTAAGCCAGGCGTACACGCACAATCAATGAACCGTCGTAAAACAAAACTGTCGAATAGATAAATTTAGAGTAAACATGCATTACTTGGGAAAGATGTTGATACTAGTTCCAACTTTAAAAAAAAAAAAAACAGACAACAAAAAGGAAAGAAACTACTCGAAGTACTTTCATGCACGCCATGGGGGGATTAGATTCCATTCATTTGTAAAGTATAAATAAAGAAAGTAAACCCGTAACCACCGTAAATTAAATCAAACAGCAATTCAAAATTCATTCCATTCGTAGCAACAAAGTTACTAACCATAAACAATTACTGAATTAGCGATCTTATTTTAAACTGCAAGTCCTAGTTGTGAAACAGAATAATATAATACCGTGTGTTGTGTATAAAAACGCCGGATAAAGTTGTTGGTTGTTAGTTCAGAGCCGAACACATTCTTCTCTGGAAGAAAAGGAATTTTTAAAAACCCTGCAACAAACAAGTGCGTCCACGACTGTAGAAGACGAGATAGCGATGGACTTATAGATTTCACCTGAGTGAAGGAATGCAGCCGAAGTTATGGTGTCAAACACAATAGAAAGTTTATAAAAGTGACTAGGGTACTCACCGAAGTGTTTAGTTAACTTTTCATGGTGTAATCCTAATGTAAGCGGTCCGACAAAAAGTCGAGAAGTGACTTTAGAGCAGAAGTCATTGATGCTTAATTCAAAGATGGCGGTGAAAGACGACTCTTCCCGGAAAATGCCGAACAGATAGGCGATGTAGACGAGCGTTACCGGAGAGTGTCGAACAGGTTCTTTCAAGGTAAACCCGACAAGCGGTGTAGCTGGTACCTAGAACCCCTACCAAAATACGACTCGGGAGGGGTTAGTTGAAGGTGAGGTGCGCGGGAGGGAGCCAAAGGGGGTTTGCTGACACTACCTAAAGTAAGAAGCGGCGGATGGGTTAGTGAGAATAATCAAGAGTGATGTTTGTGGGTTGAGGTTGGTATATTAAGCCTGCGTGCCTCAAGTGGCACTTTAGGGCTCAATGCTGGACTAGGTGTCTACTGTCTTGAGAGTACGACCGCCACCTGAGGTAGTCTTGTACATGTGAATGTATGGGGGTAACCAACAGATAGTTAATAAATAGTCATATGCGTGAGAGCGGTTGCCAAACGATGAAAGTAGTTCCTAGATCACTCTTTAACGAGGATAGTGTGTGGGTTTTTGTCTTTTTTTTTAAACCAGGAAATGGTGTGGGAAATAAACGCGGCCGGCACCTGTGTGCTGACTTTGCCAAAAAGTTACGCAAAGAATAGTAACGCTATAACCAACCATGTACGCCGTAAGAGGCGACTAAGTAGAGTTGGCCTGAGACTGACTACTTCAATACACAGAAAACATTAACTGAACAATCCAACAATGATGAAGAGATGCAGCGAAATGTGCCAGGTCTTCGTTATTCACATTCACTACGGGAAAATATTGTTTTGAATGATGATTAAGTTTTCAAAGGACTTGAAGTGGGTAGGTTGTGAGCCTATAGTCCATTGTGAGATGAAAAAAGAACAACGACAGCAACAACAACAACGTTTCTGGCATCTACCCATCCATTTCAAGTGTGTGTCATATTTATAATTTTCTGAGACGGAACAAATCACTTCACCTCATTAATAGTGTGGCTGTCTAATAAACACTGCCCAACCCTCCGGCATTGTAAGTCGTAGGACTACCTTGACCTTCGTGAAACGTAGCTTGCTAACGTGGGAAAGTAAAATTAAGCCAGTAAATTATCATTTTCACGTCATGAGGCAATATTGAGTATATGGTGCTACCTTCGTAATTTTAGACCAATTGGCACTCAGTGGGTGAAGTGGTCAAAATCACAACGACCTCCTTCTTCTTCTTCTTCTTCTTCTTCTTCTTCTTCTTCTTCTTCTTCTTCTTCTTCTTCTTCTTCTTGGCATACACACCTTTCCCAGTGCTATAAAAGCTCATCAATTGGCTTATGAATATATGGGTCTAGTATGTATGCCCAAACTCACATGAAAGTTTCTTGTGCTTTTCGTTTTATTATTTTAATTTATAAATGCAAACATCAAATGGCGCTTTACACTTTAGCTTATTCTTTCATTGTTTAATTTACTCTATTCCTGTTGTTATCGTATTTTACGCTATCCCCGCTGTTACTTTAATTTTACTATATTATTGTTATTACTTTAATGTACTATATTTATGCTACTTTAATTTAGTCTATTCCTATTGTTACTTTAATTTAGTCTATTCCTATTGTTACTTTAATTAAGTCTATTCCGTCTGTTGCTTTACTGATTAAGTATATAAATGTGAACTGCTATTATAGTCCATAAATGCGGATTGCATAATGCGGATTAACATTATCCTTATTGCATTGCTTTATTGTACTTTAAGATATGCAATGTGTATGTGTGGCATATTTTCCATTGTTTGTGTGGATGCTCATGACAGTTGTCAATGTATGTATGTGAAAGTGTGGGAGTCTGTGTATATTGATCTGAGTGACTGTGTGAAGCGAAGTGAGTGAGCATGGATGATTTTATGTATGTTTGAATATATATGGGCATGAGAGAGCGAGCGAGCGGGCGAGAGAGAGAGAGAGAGAGAGAGAGAGAGAGAGAGAGAGAGAGAGAGAGAGAGAGAGAGAGAGAGAGAGAGAGAGTATGACTGCTTTAATTATTTAGTGTTTGTGATTGTGAGTGGATATATGTGTGAGTATGTAAAGAAGTGTGTGTGTGGGTATGTGATTGTATGTATGTGCGACTGTGTGAGTATTTGTGTATTTGCGTGTGTGAATGTGTGTATGCGTCGATTGTCTGTGTATGGGAAGAAGTGTACGTGTGAGCCTTACTGTATGCATGATTGAGGATATATGAGCGTGAAAGAGTGAGTGAGTGAGTGTGTGTGTGTGTGTGTGTGTGTGTGTGTGTGTGTGTGTGTGTGTGTGTGTGTGTGTGAAAACTTTTGGTAGTGAGTTTATGATTGTGAGAAAGTATATGTGTATGCGAGGGAGTGTGTATTTGTCCGTTCCACGCACCAACTATGACCAACGAAGATGATGTCAAGAACAAGTTCTATGAGGACCTGCACAGTGTATTAACATCTGTTCCCAAAGGAGACAAACTTATACTCCTTGGGGATTTCAATGCCAGAGTAGGCACGGACACCACCTCTTGGAGTGGCATTATTGGAAAGCATGGAGTCGGAAATTGTAACAGCAATGGACTTCGCCTCCTTCAGACATGTGCCGAACATGATCTCGTGATTACGAACACAATTTTCCGTCTCCCCATGAGAAATAGGACATCGTGGATGCACCCTCGCTCGAAACACTGGCACCTCATTGACTATGTCATCGTCAGGAGGAGTGACAGACAAGACGTTCGAGTGACAAAATCCATGTGTGGTGCCGAATGTTGGACAGACCATCGTCTCATTGTCTCGAAAATGAACATCCACATCAGGCCACCACGGCGTCCTCAAGGGGCGAAAATGCAAACAAAGCTAAATGTCACCCGCCTAAACAGCAAGAAAATGCAGCAGTCGTTTGAAAATATGCTGGAAGACCGCCTCAAGCCCAATGCTGAAGCTAAACAGGATACAGAAACAGAATGGAGAGCCCTAAAGGACACAATTTACAACACTGCTATGGAAATCCTGGGTCCAGCCCCCCGAAAGCATAAAGACTGGTTTGATGAAAATTCCGAAGACATCAACCAATTGCTGGCCGAGAAACATCTTCTCCTCAAGGCACATTTGAATGACCCAAAGTCAACATCAAAAAAAGATGCTTTCAAGAACATTCAGAGAGTAGTGCAGCAGAAACTTCGGCACATGCGGGACTCCTGGCTGAGCAGCAAAGCTGATGAAATTCAGGGCTTTGCTGACAGACATGATATGAAAAACTTCTACGACTCACTGAAAGCGGTCTATGGTCCTTCATCACCAGGTATAGTTCCCCTCTTCAGTGCAGACGGGGGAACATTGGTCACCGATAAGAAAGAAATCCTCCAACGCTGGGCAGAGCATTTCAGCAAAATCTTAAATGCAACTTCCTTCTTCGATGATGAAACCATCAACTGCCTTCCTCAAGTTCCCACCAATGAGACACTTGGTGACCTGCCAACCATAGTGGAAATAAACAAAGCCATCCAACAACTCTCCAGCGGCAAGGCACCTGGTCCTGACTCCATCCCAGCAGAGATATACAAGGCAGCTGGGCCGGTCCTAACAGAGCAGCTTCACCAAGTCTTCACAAACATATGGATGAACGAGACCATGCCACAAGATTTTAAGGATGCGTCAATAGTCCACCTTTACAAACGTAAAGGAAACCGCCAATCCTGTGACAACCACCGAGGCATCTCCTTGCTTTCAATTGCAGGGAAGATACTCGCCAGAATTCTTCTCAATCGCCTCACAGCCCATCTCGATCAAGGTCTTCTTCCTGAGAGTCAATGTGGCTTCAGAAAAGAACGTGGAACTGTTGACATGATTTTCGCTGCAAGGCAGCTGCAAGAGAAATGTCAGGAACAGAACTGCGAAATGTTCTCCACTTTCATTGACCTTACCAAGGCTTTTGATACAGTCAGCAGAGAAGGACTGTGGAAGATTATGGCAAAATATGGCTGTCCACGAAAGTTTGTCCAAATAGTGCGGCTATTTCATGACGGCATGCAGGCAAGAGTACAGGAAAATGGTGAACTGTCTGAACCCTTTCCTGTAACCAATGGAGTGAAGCAAGGATGTGTCCTGGCACCATCACTGTTCAGCCTCATGTTTTCAGCCATGTTGATGAATGCTTTCGAGAACGACGACATTGGAATAGACATCAACTACCGTATGGATGGAAAGTTATTCAATCTCAGAAGGCTGAAAGCTAAAACCAAAATTGACAGCGGCACCGTCAGAGAGCTCCTGTTTGCTGATGATTGCGCTCTATACGCCAACTCAGAGGCGGACATGCAACATAATGTTTCAGCTTTCTCACATGCCTGTGCCAACTTTGGGCTCAATATCAACCTGGAGAAGACTGTAGTTATGTACCAGCCAGCTCCAGGGAATAATCACACTGTGCCGAATATCAAAGTGAATAATCATAGACTAAGTGTTGTGGACAAATTCACCTATCTTGGCAGCACTGTGTCACAAGCTGCTACAATCGATGACGAAGTGAATGCAAGAATCTCCAAGGCCAGTGCAGCCTTTGGCAGACTGTACAAGAATGTATGGGACAGAACTGGAATAAGCCTGCAAACAAAGCTAAAAGTCTACAAAGCAGTTGTATTATCCACACTGCTATATGCTTGTGAAACCTGGACTGTTTATCAGCGACACGCTAGGAAATTAAACCACTTCCACACAGTCTGCCTAAGGAAGCTACTGAAGATTAAATGGCAAGACAAGATTCCAGACACTGAAGTCCTAGAAAGAGCATCCATGCCCAGTATCCACACTCTACTGATGAAGAATCAGATTCGCTGGGCTGGTCACTTGACCCGCATGCCAGATCACAGGCTCCCTAAACGAATTTTCTACAGCGAACTGCGTTGTGGTAAACGCTCCCAAGGTGGCCAGAGGAAACGTTTTAAAGACACTGAAAATTTCACTGAATGCTTTTGGAATTCATCATGACACCTGGGAGGCTGCAGCCAGAGACCGAAATTCGTGGCGTGCATCATTGCGCAAAGGTGCAGTCATATGTGAGGCAACCAGGACTGCAAGAGCTGTGAAGAAAAGGCAGGACAGAAAAACCACTGCAGGAAATCCTCCTCCAGAGACGTCAAGCATTCTTTACCCACATTGTCAAAGAACATTTCGAGCCAAAATAGGCCTTATCAGCCATCTTAGAACCCACGGCTCCACACCTTCAACCCCACTGGATGAAATGAATGGTCATCATCATTCTTGATGGACAAACAACAACATTTGTCCGTTACCGAGTGGGTGCATAACTGTGAGAGTGTCCAACAAACTGAGGATAGGCGGAACAGGCATAAAATGCAGTCACTTACTGCGGGACCTGCCTCGTCTTACAGATGCGGAAACTATCACAGAGATTGTCACTCTCGCATTGGACTATACAGTCACCAGCGGTGCTGCCAGGTACCTCCCAAGCGGCACAACTCAATAGTCCCTCAGGACTGAAAGCGGTCTACTAGTGGCTACTACTACTAGTTGGGTAAATGATGTAAGTATGTCTGTCTCATAACATGGTAATAAGCATTGCTTATGTTTACAACATTCATTTGACAATGTTTTTTTTTTTTCTCTATGTGAATGTAACATTCACAATGATGAACGAAAGATGAGTGATTGGAAGGATGTAATGTAAAACGGGATTGCGTGCCCAATTTGTGACCCTTTGAAAATAAAGCTCGTTCCTTCGTTCGTTCGATTGCTTTTCTAGTCTATACAATTGAATAGCTATTCTAATGAATCAGTTGGACATAAACGTTGACTTCTCGTACAGAAAGCAATGGCAAACTACTGAAAGTAACATTGCCTAAAAATTAAACCTGGAGCTGGGGTTGAGACCACCGTCCTGCAAAGTACACTCAACATTACAAAATAACTGTAACTGTTTATCGGCTTCCAGCCGGCAGTAAAGCAATGGTTGGGCAAATCAGTGTTGTTTGACCAGGATAACTTTCATTGGCACAGTTATCTCCATGCATGCCCAAGTTTCTTCCCATAGATGGACACAAGTAGCATCTCAGCAAACTGCACGAACGTCTTTTTGCCGGTAAGGATCTAGAGATGTGTATACGAGAATCACTAGACCTGCTAATATTCAAACAAGCAGAGAAACATCTAATGGCAGTGGAGATATAGTTTCTGAGGACAGAAAAGCAATGAGAAAATCCTTAAAGAAATACGGGAAAATCGTGAATTGATTACAGAAAGACGTAGATAGTCAAGATGTTTTGGGTATGTTATGATTATACTTAAATTGAAAACTTGGTGACAACTAGCAAAATTGATGGGGAAATTAGACAGAGGAAAGCAAAGAGACAAATACACAGATGGTTTGATCACATGGTGCATTAAAGCAAGAACAGAGACCCAATCCAAGACTGGTAATCGTGTGAAATTGCCAACCATTGACGCCAAGCTTAACGATATGGCTCGTGTTGATGATGATGATGACAAATATTTTTATGTATTTCTTATTCTTCATGCTTTGCCCTGTATTCCCTTATTGGGACACAAGCCCTTAGTCAACTCGCGCCAAGCAGTACTATCCTTTGCCATTTCCTGCAGCTCCCACCATGCCCTCCCCATATAATTCACGTCTGTCTTTGACTCTCTTCTCCGTGTGTTTATAGGCTTGCCACTATTTCTTTCTCCTTGAGGGTTTCAGAGAAGAGAGGGTCTAGTCATACTTAGTATCTTCAGGTATTCTCAGCGTCAGTCTCATCCAGCGCTAACGTCTATTCCTTACTTCTTGATTCACATGAATTTACTTATCTATATGAGCTCCATGTTGGTGATTCTGTTATACCACTTTATTCTGGCCAGGTACCAGCCAATGAAAGTTTGTAATTTATTAGTAATTCATTGAGTTCTCCGTGTCTGTCATTCATACAGTAGTCGTGAGTTAACGTTACAATTGCATGCTCTCAGTTTGGTGCTAAGTTTATTTCCTTTGACTTCTACAAATTTCCTAGTTCTAGGAAAGCTCAACTTACCTTTTGTATTCTTATTTTAATAATATAGAAAGAATGGAAGATAATAGGGAAACAAAATTCGCTTACACTCAGGAAATAAATGACCGTAGACCCCGAGGTAGACCAAGAAGACGGTGGAGAGATAACACATGTACAGACGTACAAGCACTTGGAATCAACGACTGGCAAGAGAAGGTCAACCAGAGAGACGAATGGAGACGGATTGTATCTGCAGCAAAGAACCTCAATGGCTCGGAACGCCATCCCCCCCCCCCCTCCCCCCAAAAAAATAGGTGTATGATTCCACCTCTTGGAGTGAGACTTCACTAAAGGAAATTAGGTTGTTATTTACTTGGTTTAATCTCATTATCTTTGTCTTTCCTCTATGCATTTTTAGACTCAACTGTTATGACCTCTCCTCAAGCATAATTAGTTTATCCCGCATCTGATTACGTGTGTGTGTGTGACAGGAGTACAGTGTCGAAGTACGACAGCCGTGCCTTTTACCTTATACTACTCTTACTGGCTATAGTCTATATACTTCTCTACTTAGGCAGATATGGAATTCAATGAGCCCTAAAAAAGTAATGTGATTCTTAGGACTTGGCCGACGACATTGTCCTCCTGACACACTCATCAAGGTAAACTAAACACACTTGATGGCAGGTCATAACAATTAGGTTTCAGAAATAATAAGGGAAAGACAATACAATGATGATGATATTAAACAGAGTAAAACACTCAATCTCCCTTATGAAACCTTACTTCAAGAGATGGGCTCATACACTTCTCCCTTATGAAACCTTACTTCGAGCTCATACACTTCTCCCTTATGAAACGTTACTTCAAGAGATGGGCTCATACACTTCTCCCTTATGAAACCTTACTTCAAGAGATGGGCTCATACACTTCTCCCTTATGAAACCTTACTTCGAGCTCATACACTTCTCCCTTATGAAACCTTACTTCGAGCTCATACACTTCTCCCTTATGAAACCTTACTTCGAGCTCATACACTTCTCCCTTATGATTATTAAAACAATTAGGTTTCAGAAATAATAAGGGAAAGACAATACAATGATGATGATATTAAACAGAGTAAAACACTCAATCTCCCTTATGAAACCTTACTTCAAGAGATGGGCTCATACACTTCTCCCTTATGAAACCTTACTTCGAGCTCATACACTTCTCCCTTATGAAACGTTACTTCAAGAGATGGGCTCATACACTTCTCCCTTATGAAACCTTACTTCAAGAGATGGGCTCATACACTTCTCCCTTATGAAACCTTACTTCGAGCTCATACACTTCTCCCTTATGAAACCTTACTTCGAGCTCATACACTTCTCCCTTATGAAACCTTACTTCGAGCTCATACACTTCTCCCTTATGAAACCTTACTTCGAGCTCATACACTTCTCCCTTATGAAACCTTACTTCGAGCTCATACACTTCTCCCTTATGAAACCTTACTTCGAGCTCATACACTTCTCCCTTATGAAACCTTACTTCGAGCTCATACACTTCTCCCTTATGAAACCTTGCTTCAAGAGATGGGCTCATACACTTCTCCCTATGAAACCTTACTACGAGCTCATACACTTCTCCCTTATGAAACCTTACTTCAAGAGATGGGCTCATACACTTCTCCCTTATGAAACCTTACTTCGAGCTCATACACTTCTCCCTTATGAAACGTTACTTCAAGAGATGGGCTCATACACTTCTCCCTTATGAAACCTTACTTCGAGCTCATACACTTCTCCCTTATGAAACGTTACTTCAAGAGATGGCCTCATACACTTCTCCCTTATGAAACCTTACTTCGAGCTCATACACTTCTCCCTTATGAAACCTTACTTCAAGAGATGGGCTCATACACTTCTCCCTTATGAAACCTTACTTCAAGAGATGGGCTCATACACTTCTCCCTTATGAAACCTTACTTCAAGAGATGGGCTCATACACTTCTCCCTTATGAAACCTTACTTCAAGAGATGGGCTCATACACTTCTCCCTTATGAAACCTTACTTCAAGAGATGGGCTCATACACTTCTCCCTTATGAAACCTTACTTCGAGCTCATACACTTCTCCCTTATGAAACCTTACTTCAAGAGATGGGCTCATACACTTCTCCCTTATGAAACCTTACTTCGAGCTCATACACTTCTCCCTTATGAAACGTTACTTCAAGAGATGGGCTCATACACTTCTCCCTTATGAAACCTTACTTCGAGCTCATACACTTCTCCCTTATGAAACCTTACTTCAAGAGATGGGCTCATACACTTCTCCCTTATGAAACCTTACTTCGAGCTCATACACTTCTCCCTTATGAAATGTTACTTCAAGAGATGAGCTCATACACTTCTCCCTTATGAAACCTTACTTCAAGAGATGAGCTCATACACTTCTCCCTTATGAAACCTTACTTCGAGCTCATACACTTCTCCCTTATGAAACCTTACTTCAAGAGATGGGCTCATACACTTCTCCCTTATGAAACCTTACTTCGAGCTCATACACTTCTCCCTTATGAAACCTTACTTCGAGCTCATACACTTCTCCCTTATGAAACCTTACTTCAAGAGATGGGCTCATACACTTCTCCCTTATGAAACCTTACTTCAAGAGATGGGCTCATACACTTCTCCCTTATGAAACCTTACTTCGAGCTCATACACTTCTCCCTTATGAAACCTTACTTCAAGAGATGGGCTCATACACTTCTCCCTTATGAAACCTTACTTCGAGCTCATACACTTCTCCCTTATGAAACCTTACTTCGAGCTCATACACTTCTCCCTTATGAAACCTTACTTCAAGAGATGGGCTCATACACTTCTCCCTTATGAAACCTTACTTCAAGAGATGAGCTCATACACTTCTCCCTTATGAAACCTTACTTCGAGCTCATACACTTCTCCCTTATGAAACCTTACTTCAAGAGATGGGCTCATACACTTCTCTCTTATGAAACCTTACTTCAAGAGATGAGCTCATACACTTCTCCCTTATGAAACCTTACTTCGAGCTCATACACTTCTCCCTTATGAAACCTTACTTCGAGCTCATACACTTCTCCCTTATGAAATGTTACTTCAAGAGGCGGGCTCATATACTTTTCCCTTATGAAACCTTACTTCCAGAGACAGGCTCATAGACTTATTTAGGTAGCAATATAGAAGCAGGTGGAGGTCAGCATGGATGAATAAATAAGAGCGCCCGTTCTTAAACGTCTGGTGTGCTGATGTCGAGATAGCGAGGTTCAACCCTTACATCGGTGAGTTGGACTAAAATGTTGACGTGATTTTGGGACGTTAATTGCAAGTACTCAGAAGTCGGAGTGGGTTCGCCTGATGGCAATGGACACTGCTAATAGGGAAAGCTAGCCCACAAGCAAAAATCAGCCTGGACTACGCTGGTGTTCAAAGCGAGCGAACAAAAAGACAAAGATGAAGGAACAGACATAGCTATTAATATAAGATTACAAGAGACAAAAGGAGCTTTCTTAGCATTAAGAAATGTGTGCAAGTCAAAAGATATCAACTTGGTAACAAACTTAGAATATTAACTCAAATGTTGAATCTTTAATGTTATATGCATCGGAACGATGGAGCACAAGTAAACATTAATAATTAACTACGAACATCCACCATCTAGGGTCTACGCAGAATAGTGGGACTAATATGGTATGGGCATTAAAAGTTAATTGCATATCCTTTACAGGACGACGCAGTCAGCCCCATAATAGTTTGGCTGTTTGAGATTTATTCGCAGATTTACGTTAAGTAGTTTGCCATTGCTTTCTGAACAACCGGCACTCATACCATTGAATGTAAGCCAATGGTAGGTGGTCTGCTGCCAAATAACCCGCAGCTGTGTTTCGAACGCGGCTTGCAAGATTCCGAATTGCGCCCGTAAACCCGTCGCCGCTGAGCCGGTTATACGGTAGCTCAGTCATATCTGACTAAGACCTGGCAGTTAATTAGGTAGTATTAATGTGGCAAAGATTGTGATTCTTTACCATTACCACCCGATGAGAAGTAATATGTGCAGAAACGTAGACACAGGTGCAACAAGGTCGGCCGAAATGTTGGGTAGATCAATAGTATAATTGAGTGTGCGTGCGCGCGTGTGTATGATGGTCCGCTTAAGTGATTCACAAAACGTATCTCCCTCTTCTTGGAAGCAGAAGGAGAGATTACCAACAAAACACTTGTTTCTTAATGGATGTCTCTCCGTATTATACAACAATAAGCGCGTTTACATTTCACATCCACATTCACGTGTAAAACGCAAAGAAAAGTAGGGATGCTTGAAGGCCCCGACATCGCCCGGTCAAATTTGCCGGAGACGATTAGGACATAACTCGATTAAAGCAAATAAACAGTTTTGACAATAGATGTTATAAATAAATCTAGGGCAAATCCGTCAGGAGCGTGTGAAAGGATGGTCACCTGCCAAGAAGCAGATAGAACTTCAGACGGTCTTATCAATAAATGTGTGTAATGTCCGTTTAGCAAGCTCAATTGGAGACCAGGGTGGCGACCGAATAACCCGCTTATCAATGTAGGAAGCCTTGGCGGTTGCATGTGTTTAGTAATTAGACCAGCCAGGCAAGTAGGAGGCGAGACTGATCTTTCCACGGACACAGATAGCAATCCAACAACGCAATGCGGTAATAAGACGATAACCCATGTTTATGGCTATTCTCCAAGAGACTGACTGCACCCTGGAGAATTCAGTTCTCAACGGAGCACTAGGTTTACACTATCACGGTAACGAGGAGCTGTGTGGACAAGGCGCGGAGAAGACCATCTTAGCTGATCCCAAGGCAGAAGCCTCATGCCGAGGCCTGTCATTCCAGTAACATTTCTTGAGGTACTATTATATCACATTCGTACGTTGATGTAAAACTATGTTATTGTTTACATCATTTCATGCGAAGAATATTTCACATCACCACGCAGTGTATGTGAAGGTCATTGTTTTCTTAAACTCTTAAACCACTAGTTCACCATTGAGTGGCACCTTGCAGTCTTGACAGACCAAAGTATGTGAGTTGGAATGTGGCAAAAATTCCACCACAATGCCTGGGCAGAGCTTCAGAGAAACATGTGGTACTTGTGTTTTCCAGAGGAATGGATAACCAATACGTCCAGCACAAGGTAGGCTGTAGTTCCAGAGACTGGCTCATAGTCTTTTCTCCCTTATGAAACCTTACTTCCAGAGACTGGCTCGTAGACTTCTCCCTTATGAAACCTTACTTCCAGAGACTGTTACAGAGATAGTTCACTATTATCATAACACAGTGGTTCTCAACCGGTGGGGAATTCCCCCCCCCCCAGCGGGGAATTTTGGGGTTTCCAGGGGGGGGGGGGAATGAAGATTATTTCAAGATCGTGTTAATACAAGAACCGATTACTTGATCTTGTTTTTCCCTTCATACTTTACGCTTCTGTACGTATCACTCTTCTGAAATTCATTTTATAACGTAAGTAGACCCGTAAATCACATTTTATGTAATGTCTAGACTTGTTTTAGTATGTGCTATTAAATTTAGCTTCAATTATTACATATACTGCGTAGGGGCAGGGGGAAATTTTTAGGGAGGAAATACGAAAGGTGGGGGGGGGGGGGGGGGAATGACGTTCTAAAAGTATGGTAATGGGGGGAATGGCGTCCTAAAAACATGGTGAGGGAGGAATGACGTCCTAAAAATATGGTGAAGGGGGGAACGGACCAAAAAAGGTTGAGAACCACTGTTCTAATGTTTATTTGAGTAAATATCGGATCCCAATTGCTTCAAATCTATTTATAACTGAAAATCCGACCACGCGTGAACACAGATTTCTAGAAGTGATTTGTAGAAACACTAGAACAGGATAAGATCCTAACTAACTAACTAACTAACTAAGATCCATATACGAGTATAAGATCTATATTACTTCGCCTGAGCTCGTAGGGTTCCAACTACTGAAGTCACTCTACGTAGAGCAGTGGTTCTCAACCTTTTTTGGCCCATTCCCCCCTTCACCATATTTTCAGAACGCCATTCCCCCCCCCCCCCCCCTTCCTATCAAAAATTTGGCCCGTTCCCCCCTTCACCGTATTTTCAGAACGTCATTCCCCCCCCCCCCCCCCCTTTCATATTTCCTATCTAAAAATCCCCTCACCCCTACACAGTAGGCCTATATGTAAAAGTGGAAGGCAAATGTAATAGCATATACTAAAACAAGTCTAGACATCCACATAAAACATGATTTGTGGGTCTACTTACTTTATAAAATGAATTTTAGAAGGACGAGACATACATAACTGTAAAGTATGGAGGGAAAAACTATGTCAAGTAATCGGTTCTTGTATTAACACGATCTTGAAATGGTCTTCATTCCCCCCCCCCCCCTGGAAACCATGAAATTCCCCCCTGGGGGGGGGGAAATTCCCCACCGGTTGAGAACCACTGCATTAGAATGTCAAAAAAGCTGTTCTTACGCGCTTGCACAAAGAGCTGGGGTTGGAACGTAGTAGCGCAGTAGCTAGAACGTATACTTTCTGGCCCGGTGGTCATGGATTCGATTTCCCATCGCGATGGGTGCTTGAAAATGTATCTTGGCGACGAAGTTACCTATCATAAAATAGTCTAGGACGTGAATGGACCTCTCCACTAATGGCGATAAATGTATGCAATTAAAGTGATCCAGTATTAAAACCAAAATCAAACCAAATGTTTTGCCATTTTTTCCCCCCGCGTTTCCATCCTGTTTCAGGATATTGCGGTCAACACCAGCATCTTTCAGCTGTATGTTAATTCCTAGGCTAGATTACGCTCATCAGCACGCCACGACTTTCTGAGCGACCGGCTCCATACTCTCATAAGTCACTTTTGCGATTCGAACCACTGCTAATTCTCGTCGCGTCACGTGACGAGAGTATTCGGGGTTAGCGGAGAAAGCTGCTAACTCCCTCAGCCATGGAGCAGGCCAAATGCTTCGCCATGAAGGAATTTAAATAGTGACAGTATAAGTTTGAAGTGACAGTCGGTATAGAGAAGTAACTTTAGCAAACTTGTATGTTGACAGCTTGTATTGCAACGTACGATTGTGAAACCTTGACTTTTAGCAAACCAACTAAAAACCACGATTGTGCTTTTGAAAATACAAATTCCAGAAAAGTAATAACAACTAAGTGGACGAAAAAGAGACCAATCGGATCTGCCCAACAAGAACTGAATACCGAAGAAGACTGGTTATTTAGATATGATTTTATTTTTTTTTTTTTTAAAGTCGCATATCCTTTACAGGACGTTGCAGTCAACGCCAGCATTTTACTGCCGTTGTTGATATCTTGGAAAGTTTTTACGTTCAATAGTTTGCCATTGGTTTCTAGACGACCGGCTCCCATACCAACACGTTAAAACCAGCTCGACACGGTCTGCTGCCAAATCGGTCGCCGCTGTGTTTCGAACTCGGGTAAGCGGCATTACGAATCGCGTGCGCAAAGCCATCGCCATGGAGTCCGGCTTAGATATAAGTGGGGCAATTAAAATTGTTTGGAGATACAAAAAAATACATGGATGTATCATCGCCTTGAGCCGTATTTAGGTATGTAGTGTTGGCTCCATATATGTAGAGACCAATCAGAACTCGATGGGAGAGTGGTTTCCCTTACATTATGCATGCAGGATCAGAATGTAATAGATCAGTGGTTCTCAACATTTTTTGGCCAATGCACCCCTTCACCATATGTTCAGACAACGATCCTGAGTTCAGTCTAGAGTTGAAATCAGAAATGTTGACGACCGCAAGCAGGGTTGGGCTTAAACCAGTCTAGTAGAATATATACCATGTTTCATGGAAAAAAGATGGAGAGGAAAGGAGTTGGTTACCCTTTCTCGTAATCACATGACATAATGTGTATGACAAAATCACTAATATAGAGCTCATGGACAGAACTAGACGAATATCAATGCACAAATAGGTAAAGAGCTGATCTCCCTGGCGAAGAGTTTAAGGATGTCGTTCGTAATCCCGTATACTTTCGTACGAAACACAGCTGTGCGAGATTCAATTGTGGATCGCGCCGCACTGGCTACTTACGGAGGTATGTGAGCTGGTCGTTCAAAAAGCAATAGCAAACTAGTGAATGTAAAACGTGCCAAGACATCAACTGTAGCTGACAAATGCTGGTGTTGACTACAATGTCCTGTAAAAGGATATGAGGAAAAGAAAATAGGCGAAGAAAAGACGCTGGCACAGCACAGGCCATAGACTGAGAAAAGCCGAGAATAGCATTATGTAAAAAAAAAACCAAAAAAAAAACAAAACAAACTAGTTTTTACTCCACAGGGCAAAAGACAACAGGAAGAACTAAAAAGTTACGGAGCCCCTCTGCTGTGTGTCCACCGTGACGAGGTAGAGGGGCTTGTGCGTCCCAATGACCCCAAGAACTATGCCGACGGTAGCACAGCTACTGGTAGGGCCACCCATGTCGGACAGGTCAAGGGAGAGGGACCAGACGAAGAGACACACAAACCTGCTGCCTTGTAGGTAGACTGGGGACAGTCAAAGGCTAAGGAAAGCATCCCGAATACATGCTTGTCGAAATCGGATGTACTGAGCCACAGGCTTGACAAAGCAGTGCAACGTAAAACCTGCTGCCTTGTAGGTAGACTGGGGACAGTCAAAGGCTAGGGAAAGCATCCCGAATAAATGCTTGTCGAAATCGGATGTACTGAGCCACAGGCTTGACAAAGCAGTGCAACGTAACTTAATTCATGATGTCACAAATCAAAATTAATCGTTATGGTGCTAATCCCGTGAAGTCCCATCAGGCGGCGATAGTGCCGGGCCCCCTGCCTCGAGGGGGTCCACCCATGACTACTGGTGGTCACCTTCCCCTGTGCTGTGGAGTCAAGGCACAGAGGAGTAGGTTAAGAGCTATTGACCAAATACCCCGGACACTCAACATACTACAGTGGAATGCCGAAGGAGTTTACAAGAAGAAAGACTCCCTAACACAGCGTCTTCATAAAGATAGAATAGATGTGGCATGCATTCAAGAGACACACCTCAACGCCAATCACAAATTCTCAGTCAGAGGATATCAGGCCACACGTTTCGACCGCGAAGGACACAAAGGAGGAGTTCTAATACTTACACGAAACACAATACCTTGCAGCGAAGTATCTGTGATCTCTGACAACCAAACGGAAATTATAGGTGTTGATATAATGATAAAGGACGTGAAAATAAGAATCTACAATCTGTATAGCCCAGCAGATAAGGACCTTACACTCTCAAATATGAAAATAACTGACACAAACTGCATTATTGTCGGAGACTTTAATAGCCGTTCAGAAAGATGGGGATACCCAGATACTGACAAAAGAGGAGATGAATTGGAGGACTGGGAAATAGACTCAAATCTCCATCTACTCAACAAAGCGGATGACACACCGAGCTTCTACTCCAGAAGATGGCTTACCACTTCTACTCCAGACTTAGCTTTCTGCACAGGAGACATCCTCCACAAAATCGATCGCCATGTGCTGGACCAATTAGCAGGTAGTGACCACAGACCAATCAAGCTTGTAATGAATATGGAGTATGTTCCACAGGAGCAAAAGCCCTTGCCCCGCTGGAATTACAAACGAGCAGATTGGGACAGATTTGCCATACTAACAGACAAATATTGTGAAAACATAAATACACGATATGGCAACATAAAGCAAATGGTGGAAAGTCTAAACAGAGCGATAATACAGGCAGCCACTGAGTCCATTCCAAGAGGAGCGAGGAAAAATTACAAACCATACTGGACTGAAGAACTACAAAGTTTGGAGGACAAAGTTGAAGATGCCAGGAAGACAGCAGAGAGAGAACAAACAATTGAAGCGAACATCTCTCTCAAAGCCATCTCAGCAAAATATAAAAGAACAGTAAATCAAACAACAAGAGATTGTTGGAGGGAAAAAACAGAAAACCTGAATTTTGACAGGGATGGAAACAAACTATGGAAACTAGTGAAAGCCATGAACAATGAAGGACCTAGAAACAAACAAATAACAATTAAACAAGGAAATGCCTTGCTTACAGGAAAAAAGGCTGCAAATGCACTAATGGAACACTATGCAAATGCAAACCACATTGATATTACAACCGAACAGAAGAAAGCAATCAAAGACAAACAGATACATCATAGAAATACAGAGACAGCAGCAGAATATATGATGGCAAATCTAACAATGGAAGAAATGGAACAGGCAATGAATACCCTAAAAAAGAAGAAATCACCAGGAAAGGATGGAATCACAAATGAAATGCTAATAGGACTAGGCACCAAGGCAAAGAAGAAACTACTAGCAGTCCTAAATAACAGCTGGAAGAGAGGAATAGTCCCACAGGCATGGAAGGAAGCTATACTAATACCAGTCCCAAAGAAAGGAAAAGACCTGGAAGAACCAAATGGCTATCGACCTATCAGTCTACTTAGCTGTGTAGGAAAATTAATGGAACGCATTATCAATGGCAGGCTAACATGGCATCTGGAAGAAAACAAACTCTTAACACCACACCAAGCAGGATTCAGAAAGTACAGATCCACTGAAGATCAAATAACCTATATAGCTCAGGAAATAGAGGATGCCTTCCAAGAGAAAAAGCACACACTAGCAGTCTGGATAGATTTAGAAAAAGCATTTGATAAAGTATGGAAGGAAGGACTGAAAGTAAAACTGCAAAACATGCATGTTTGTGGAAAAATGTATAAATGGATCAGCCACTACCTTGAGAACAGAACTGCCAGGACAAAAGTACAAGGACAAACAAGCAAAATGATGCTGCTGGAGCAAGGTGTCCCCCAAGGAGGAGTTCTTTCACCAACATTATTCCTAGCATATATAAATGACATCACAGAAAATTTTCCAGCCAGAGTACACACATCCTCCTTTGCAGATGACCTAGCCATATGGACATCTGAAGAATATATTAGTACAGCTAACAGCAGAATACAGCAAGCCTTATTAGCGCTAGAGGACTGGTCAAAATCATGGCTAGTGAAGATAAGTGAGGAGAAAACAACATGCACAGTGTTCTCCCTCTCAAATAAAACTCAGCAACCTAAGCTGGTATTGAATGGAAAAATATTGCGCCATGAAGAAAATCCAAACTATCTAGGAGTCACCTTTGATCGTCGCCTGACATGGAAGACACAGGTTGAGAAAAATCGAACAAGAGCAAGGCAGAGAATGGCAATCATGAAAAAGCTTGCTGGTACAACGTGGGGAGCAGATGAGAAAGTTCTCAAGAAGTTATATACTGGACGGGTGAGGCCAGTACTGGAATATGGCATTGCAGCTTGGGCAACAGCAGCTAAGTCAAACTTTAGCAAAATAAGTAGAGTCCAAAACCAAGGAATGCGAATCATAACTGGAAGCCTGAAGACAACGCCTATTAATGAACTAGAAAAGATCACTTGTTTACAACCAATGCAGGATAGAAGAGATAGCAGAGCCCAGCAACAAGCAGAAAAATTTAGAAGATTGACAGACCACCCTATGTACAACAGATTTAATGGTTTTGGAAAGGGAAGACTGAAGCGTAGCAACTTTGTAGAAACTGCAAAACGAAGGATTAGGGCAGATCCTATACTTAACATATCAACAGTCAAGCCCATACACAATGCACACAAGTTCCCAGCTTGGAGACAGCAGCAACTGCCTGAGATGATAGAAAACATTCCTGGTATTGAGAAAAAGAACACTCAGCATGAAACCGAAAGAAGAGAAATAACCCTAAACTACATAAAAGAACATTACCCAAGCAGGAATTGGACCCATGCATATACAGATGGATCAGCCAAAAATTCAATAGAGAATGGAGGAGGAGGAATTCTCCTAAATTTAAAAAATGGAGTGAAAAAAACACATTCAATGGCAACTGGAAAATTTTCAAGTAACTTCAAAGCGGAGGCAGAGGCTCTGAAAACTGCAGCAGAAATGCTCCTGATGGAGGAAAATAAAGAGAAGCAAATAGCTATCTTCACAGATGCAAAGTCAGCTGTCTCAATACTGAAGAGCAATAACAGCACAGAACTAACTGACCTAAGAGCAGCACTCCATGGTCTATGCCAGAAATCCAAAAAAGTTGTAATACAGTGGATCCCATCACATTGCAGTATACCTGGAAACGAAGAGGCTGACAGACTGGCAAAAGAGGGCGGACGACTACCACAGCCTGACATAGACATAACCTATAATGAGGCAAAGAGGTTGATAAAAAGCACTTATAGAACCAAATGGGAATCAGAGCATCCAGGCCATCAGAAGGATGATGCATATTACAAACTCGACCGAAGAGAACAAGTAGCAATCTTCAGACTCCGCACAGGACATAACAGGCTGAAATACCACTTGTTCAATAAACTAAAGATAGGAGATACCGATGAATGTAATTGTAGAACTGGAAAAATGACAGCAAAACATTTGCTGCAGGATTGCCCAACGTATGCAGAACAGAGAAAGATATTTTGGCCCACACCTGCTTCATTTGAGGACAAGCTCTATGGAGATATCAACAAGCTAAAGTTGACCGCAGATTACTTTAACTACATACAGGTTGACATTTAAAGGTGCATGAAGACCCAGAGGCATGAAATGGAATATTGCTTGGATAGCAAATCCATTATGTGGAAAGTCCAAATCGAAAGCTCGCTGTGTGGGCTTCATAAAAGGTGGAAAAGTGTCCTAGTGGCACGAAATGGAATATTGCTTGGATAGCAAATCCATTACGTGGAAAGTCCGAATCAAAAGCTCCATTGTGTGGGCTTCATAAAAGGTGGAAAAGTGTCCTAGTGGCATGAAATGGAATATTGCTTGGATAGCAAATCCATTACGTGGAAAGTCTGAATCAAAAGCCCACTGTGTGGGCTTCATAAAAGGTGGAAAAGTGTCCTAGTGGCACGAAATGGAATATTGCTTGGATAGCAAATCCATTACATGGAAAGTCCGAATCGAAAGCTCACTGTGTGGATGTTATCTGCAGACTGCATACTTCTGGTTTCCGGAAGAACAGCCTATGGTGAACGGAAGGCCCAATATACGGAAGTGAGGCTAAGCAGCCATGTGCAGGACGTGACGATTCCTTGGGTGAGCCCAGTACCAGAGCGCTATGTATCGGCCCTGCAAGTATGGAAGCCTCCTTGGATGGCGGGGAATGCCCATGGTCTGCCCCTGCCTTCCCTTGAGGGCTGACCAGGATCTTTGGCTGTTCTATATGGACCAGCTGGGATGGGGGATAACACCACAACAGTGAGAGTCAAACGTCCTAAGAAACCCCCGGGAAGGTTAAACCGGTCAACAAATGCCCGCAGAAGTCGGATGTGTCGGCCTAACGGCGCAAGAACGCAGCTTTGCTGTAAACAGGCACAACGCAATCACATCCGAAAAAAACTCCGGATGAACGAAGAAGAAGAAGAAGAAAAGTTACGGAGAAAAGAAGTAGTAATAGAAATGAAGAATTTGGGAAGGTCATAAACAGAGCAGCATGGGATAGCTAAAGACAGGAGAGCTTGAGGTGAGTTAGTTGAGGGACTATGACCTATTGGGGGATAGAGGGCACAAGAAGAACAGGAGGTGCATGGAGTTTAACAATTCGAGACCTTTAAAACAGCACCTGTTATGTGATTACATTCACGAATTTGTGTTATTCGATTTGTATACACGAGTATACTTTTAACAGATTCAGTGCCAACCAAAAATTAGGTTTGGAAAAACATTTTTAAAAAATGGATGACGGAAAATAGGAAGTAGGGATGTGTCACAGTTATGACATAAAAGTTGTTAATATGGTTGCAGATATGTTGTATTAAAACGCGATGGCAACATTTCGGCGATATATAAGCCCATGGCAGATGCTGGAAGTCGCTTAAGGCGATTAATCATCCCATGGCATTTAATCAGTTAAAAAATATTGTTTAATTCTTGTTGTTCTGTTGATGAAAACTTCGGCGTTACCGTTTTGCCTGTATTTGTGTGTGTGTTTCTCCATCTGCCGAGCTTATCACTTCTATCCCATGTCTTTATTCTGATTACACTTGTCATCTATTAGCTGTAAAAGTCCCACCAACACGCCGAAGGCGATTTCGTCATATGGAGCTAGACTCGTTTCCGCATAGACCAAACGACATCCTTTGGGTGATGTGGTCGCCGGCTGTCTACAGACCAGGGTATTTCCTGGTACCTATTTTAGGCTTGGTCGAACTGGGAGCCCAGATCAGATTGAAAAATTGGAAATCGCCCTGTTGCGTATCGAATCCCAGAACCACCATTATAATAAGCGGGCGTCTAGTCTCGGCACCCCTGTCATATTCCGTCTGTATTTGGGTTACATTCAAAATCTATTACGTTCAGAAAGCAATGGCAAACTGTTAAACGTAAACTTGCCAAGAAATCATAAACAGCCCCCCAAAAAATAAAAATGCTGGGATTGACTGCAACGCATGTAAAGGATAACGTTCTGACAAACGGATGCACCAGATAAAGGGAAATAATTACACAAATATTTATCAAAAGTAAACATTTAGCTACAGCTCAGTTACATCCCTTAGACAGTATTTGTGAACGTCGTAATAGCAAACCAACACACTGAGACCTTGGTCTCAGCTGAAGTAGGCAGGTGCTCACGTGACTGAGCAAAAGTCAGATTCCTATATCGACTTTGCCGATGAAATGTTTCCAATAAACGATCATCATGAAGTGTTTTGCCGAATGGCGTGAGCGATCAATGTTTGATAGCACATTGCGATCTCCAGCAGCATGTATCAATTCGTGAGCTGACACCCTTCTGCGCCATGGCAGTCAAGTGTATCTCTCATTGTCTTCCTCTATCTCTCTTTCCACAAATCTTTCAAGTTGTCTCAATATATTCTAGTTTTGTCTTCTCATAATGTGGTAAGAAATGATAACTGCCTCTTTCTGATGTTTGCACTAGTTATCCATCTGTCTTAGACGTTTTCAAAACGATTAGATCACTCATTTTGGCTGTCCAAAGAAGATTCAGCATTCTTCTGCAACATCACATCCGTGAAGCTTGTATAGAAAATGTATCATGACTTCTCCGTTTATCCTCCATCGGAATTCGCAACTTTTAGACAAGGACAAACGTAGAACCCAGCCAGGTTTACAGCACTGTATGTCAATAGCTTTGTGTACTTCGAGGGGGAAGTGTGGATCTGACATTTACTGCAAAGAGTGTCTAAAATATGGCCATCAGGCGAACCCACTCCGACTTCAGATGTACTTGTAATTAATTTCCCCAGGTCAAGGACGAGAAGTCAATATTTTAGTTTAAATATAAGATGTAGGGGTTGAACCCCTTACCTCGGCATCAACATACAGGATGTTTAAGAATGCGCGTTCTTATCCATTCGGCCATGCTGACATCCTATTATATTAGACATCTTGACAACACTTTTAGGCAACACACAGCCATGGGCAGTTAGGCAACATGACCTTAGAAGGAAACTGTTTAGTGGAAGTAGACCTTATACAGATGAGTCAACAAGACCTTGGTTTAAACTGTCAACAGAAAGGAGACCTTATACAGATGAGACAACACGGCCTTGATTTAAACTGTCAACAGAAGGGAGACCTTATACAGATGAGACAACAAGACCTTGATTTAAACAGTCAACAGAAGGGAGACCTTATACAGATGAGACAACACGACCTTGGTTTAAACTGTCAACAGAAGAGAGACCTTATACAGATGAGACAACAAGACCTTGGTTTAAACTGTCAACAGAAGGGAGACCTTATACAGATGAGACAACAAGACCTTGATTTAAACAGTCAACAGAAGGGAGACCTTATACAGATGAGACAACACGACCTTGGTTTAAACTGTCAACAGAAGGGAGACCTTATACAGATGAGTCAACACATTGGTTTAAACTGTCAACAGAAGGGAGGCCTTATACAGATGAGTCAACACGACATTGGTTTAAACTGTCAACAGAAGGGGGACCTTATACCGATGAGTCAACACGACATTGGTTTAAACTGTCAACAGAAGGGAGACCTTATATAGATGAGACAACAAGACCTTGGTTTAAACTGTCAACAGAAGGGAGACCTTATACAGATGAGACAACACGGCCTTGGATGGAAAACTAGAAAAAGCAAACATTATACAGATGAATCAACAAGACCTTGGATGGAAACTGTCAACAGAAAATAAAGCTTATACAGAGGAGTCAACATGAACTTGGATGGAACCGTCTAGAACAAGTAAATCTTGCAGAAAAGAGTCAACATGCCCTAGGATGGTGACTATCTAGATTAAGTAAACCCATTTATATAGATTAAGTCTAACACACTGAGCTCTGGGTTAGAAAAGTATGTTAACGAGATGTGACACGATTTTCTCTCTCTCTCTCTCTCGGGAGAGAGAGAGAGATAGAGAGGGAGGGAGATAGAGAGGGAGAGATAGATAGAGAAGGGGGAGGGAGGGAGAGAGAGAGATAGAGAGGGAGGGAGATAGAGAGGGAGAGATAGATAGAGAAGGGGGAGGGAGAGAGAGAGAGAGAGAGGAACAAGTGTACTTCGGCGCAATACCAACTAGACACCCTTTATTTCTGCAGTGAGGAGCTGTCGTCACTTGGAGGCAACAGGTTTGACTCCCGGTGGGTAGTAACTATAGCCTCCATGTTATGTTGTCTAGTGCTTCCTCTAGTCTTTAATTCTTACTACTTCTATGATCGCCAAACAGTACGTGTATATTAATGTTTTAACTGTCTTAGTGGCCTCAAAGTGTTCCCCAATCGATACCTATCTAGCTAGTAGTGCAGATAAAGGCTGGGGAGGGAAGAAGAACAGATAAGCACAACACAGGAACACTCAAGGCAAGAGGACGAGCGTTAATAACAACTCTAGTCCCGAAGCAGTTTCCTGCCATGGTCTGTGATCTGATAGAGCTATAACATTTTCTAGGCCCGAAAGCACGGAGGAATAGGTGGCCAATCTTGCCCTCACTTTCGCAGGCGTCGAACCCACATCATGACAGTTCGCTGTCAAATTCGCTGGAGCTTGTATAGTATAGCACTAAGAGATTTGTGGAAATCACAAGAAGTTAAACCTAGCACCAAAATTATAATATTAAATTCACCCGGTAAGGTTAAACCGGTTAACAAATGCCCGCAGAAGTCGGATGTGTCAGCCTAAAGGCGCAATATCGCAGCTTTGCTGTAGACAGGCACAACACAACCACGTCCGAAAAAACTCTCCGGATGAACGCAGAAGAAGAAGAAGAAGAAGAAGAAGAAGAAGAAGAAGAAGAAGAAGAAGAAGAAGATTCAATTCTAATGTTAAATCAGCACTAGTTTACGGATCAGAAAAAAAGTCGCTTAAAAGTCGACAGGCTCGATTTCATTGCACCGGGTTTTATCCGACATACAGGACTGCGCGTTAGAGCTAAAGCCAACGAACACAAGCAAGCATCACATTTGGCTCGGTCTCTTTCCGCAGCGCGGAAAGCGTCACACAAAGCACAAACTCAGTAGCTCCAGCGACGACCCACAGGAATATCCGAAAAATTCACTCGTAAACCGAAGGACGCAGTCAGAATCGAACCCACAACATTCGGAGCCCGAGTCAAACGGCCTGACCACTTCGCCACTGAGACTCCCTTACGGATCAGACAGGAGGAGAATAACTCAAACAATTGCAGATAAACAATAAGCATTCATTAAGCGATGCCTGTACAAACAGGAAGGACTAAATAGGTGTGGATGAGTCACTAATGTAGAGCTCTTGGAGACAACTAGACACGTACCTGTGAACCGTGAGATGAAGACATGCTGGCGCTGGACAGGACACACACTGAGAGAACATCAGAACAGACAGGACACACACTGAGAGAACCTGAGAACAGACAGAACACACACTGAGAGAACCTGAGAACAGACTGGATACACACTGAGAGAACCTGAGAACAGACTGGATACACACTGAGAGAACCTGAGAACAGACTGGATACACACTGAGAGAACCTGAGAACAGACTGGATACACACTGAGAGAGCCTGAGAACAGACTGAATACACACTGAGAGAACCTGAGAACAGACTGGATACACACTGAGAGAACCTGAGAACAGACAGGGCACACACTGAGAGAACCTGAGAACAGACGATACACACTGAGAGAACCTGAGAACAGACAGGGCATACACTGAGAGAACCTGAGAACAGACAAGACACACATTGAGAGAACATGAGAACAGACAGGGCACACACTGAGAACCTGAGAACAGACAGGACACACACTGAGAGAACATGAGAACAGACAGAACACACACTGAGAGAACCTGAGAACAGACAGGACACACACTGAGAGAACCTGAGAACAGACAGGGCACACACTGAGAGAACCTGAGAACAGACAGGAAACACTGAGAGAACCTGAGAACAGACAGGAAAAACACTGAGAGAACCTGAGAACAGACAGGGCAAACACAGAGAACAGACAGGATACACACTGAGAGAACCTGAGAACAGACGGGGCACACACTGAGAGCAGACAGGACACACACTGAGACAACCTGAGAACAGACGGGGCACACACTGAGAGAACCTGAGAACAGACAGGAAAAACACTGAGACAACCTGAGAACAGACAGGAAAAACACTGAGAGAACCTGAGAACAGACAGGGCAAACACTGAGAGAACATGAGAACAGACAGGGCACACACTGAGAGAACCTGAGAACAGACGGGGCACACACTGAGAGAACCTGAGAACAGACAGGACACACACTGAGACAACCTGAGAACAGACGGGGCACACACTGAGAGAACATGAGAACAGACAGGGCACACACTGAGAGAACCTGAGAACAGACAGGGCTCACACTGAGAGAACATGAGAACAGACAGGAAAAACACTGAGACAACCTGAGAACAGACGGGGCACACACTAAGAGAACATGAGAACAGACAGGGCACACACTGAGACAACCTGAGAACAGACAGGACACACACTGAGAGAACCTGAGAACAGACAGGGCACACATTGAGACAACCTGAGAACAGACAGGGCACACACTGAGAGAACCTGAGAACAGACAGGGTACACACTGAGAGAACCTGAGAATAGTATAACTAGAAAGGCTTTCGTCTGGAAACCACAAAGCGAAAGAAATAGAGTGAGGACTAAAGATAGATGTAGAAGAGACGTGGAGACAGTAATTAATATAGGGATTACATGGATGGAGCAGCTTGGGATAGCTGAAGATAAGACGGCTTGGAGGGAGTTGGTTATGGGCCTAAGAAGAGAAGCACTTCCCATATGTGCTAAAAGTGGCACTAAGTCTTTGGTCAGTTCTATAATCACACAATTTAATGGCTGCTCAACGACTACTGTCTTTTGCTGGAGCTACTTGACTTGCGAGGACAGACAGGACACAAGACTTAGAAATATTCCAACCGAGTTTATTTGAGCATTCAACAACAATGACAACCATTGTTTAAAATAAAATGCCATTTTAAAATTTAAGTTCATAGACTAGGTTACCTCTCATGATAACCTTCAACAGGCGATGCGCCAACAGACATCAAAGATGGTGACATCAACAGTGGATGAGTCAATGGTGACATCAACATGGGATTAGTCAATGGTGACATCAACAGTGGATGAGTCAATGACATCAACAGTGGATGAGTCACTGGGGACATTAACAGTGGATGAGTCAATGGTGACATCAACAGTGGATGAGTCAATGACATCAACAGTGGATGAGTCACTGGGGACATTAACAGTGGATGAGTCAATGGTGACATCAACAGTGGATGAGTCCATGGTGACATCAACAGTGGATGAGTCAATGGTGACATCAACAGTGGATGAGTCAATGGTGACATCATCAGTGGATGAGTCAATGGTAACACCAACAGTGGATGAGTCAATGGTGACTCTAATAGTGGATGAGTCAGTGGTGACATCAACAGTGGATGAGTAAATGGTGACTTCATTAGAGGATGAGCCAGTGGTGACTTCAATAGTGGATGAGTCAATGATACAATGATTGGGAGACATGCCTATCCAATGATGACATCAATAATGGATGAGGCAATGATGACATCAACAGTGGATGAGGCCAATGATGGCATTAATAGTGGATAAGTCAATAGTGACATCAACAGTAGATGAGCCAATTATGACATATAGTGGATGCGCCAATTATGACATACAGTGTTTACACCCAAATGATGTTACACGGTGGATAAGTCCAATAATTACATTAACATTAATGAGTCCAATGATTACTTTAACATGGATGAGTCCAATGATTACTTTAACATGGATGATTACTTTAACATGGATGAGTCCAACGATTACGTTACATTGATAAGTCCAATGATTACTTTTTATAATCAATGAGCCCATTGATTACTTTAACATGGATGAGTCCAATGATTACTTTAACATGGATGAGGCCATTAATGACAACATCAGTGGATGAACCACCCACACAGTGTCCTCAACAATGGCAGAGCCAACTGTGACTTCAACAGTGGATGAGCCAACATTGACAACAGTTGATGGCTGAGCCAATACTGGCATTAGCAGTGGATGACACCAACAGTGGATGATCCAACTAAAACATCAAAAAAAAAAAAAATGGAAAGCATTAAAAGTGGACGAACCAAAAGTGACATGATAAGTGGATGGTATAAACAATGGATGGAATCAACACTGATATCAACAGTGAACAGCATCAATGGTGGATGAGCTACCACTGACATCAACAACCAAGTTCATCCGCAGTGGGTGAGCCAATATTGATACCCACACTGGACATCACCAACTGTGGATACACCAATACTGACAGTGAAAAAGACAACAGCAAAAGGCCCATTTCTATGCCTTCAGGCATACTGGGCTTATAGTAAAAAAGGTAAAATACAGTTCATGTCACTTTTTTAATGACTTAAGACGCATCGGGCATACAGCACTAGACCTGCTGCGGATTTGACCACCAAACCTTTAGACAAGTAACTAGTCACTAGCCCACAGCGACAACCTGGATATATGGTGTTAGCGCGATATTGTTATAGACCAATCAGCACTTGATTGATCTGGTCAAAATTGTGCTGATGCACGAACTTCTCATCAGATTTCTTGGTACATATTTTAAGCTGGGTTCACCTGGGGGGAAAAAACGACATCCCAGCGGCGATGAAGATTTGAACACATAACTACCGGCTAGCTACTGTGCTATGCTGGTTCTCAGTACTAATATAGGGCAGACCTGATAAGGCGAACTCACTTGGGACTCAAGAAATAGTTCTTCTTATCAGAAATTCCTCTTATAAGAGTTCAAGCATATACTAATGCATTTACAACGTACTATACAATATTGTTCTTCACAATAGAAATTCACCACATCCGAGATCGCCTTAAGCAGTTTGCACTGTAGATGGTAATAATAATAATAGTGAACGAGTTAAGATCTCCGTGTGATAAAGTTAACATGGTCATATCAATGCTTATACGGACAAGATTGTGAATACAAACAATAAACATGAGAAAACATAAACAGTAGACTCATATACCAGTCAAACTATACAGACATATCTGTGGAACTAACAGACAAAGAAAGGAAGGGCACACACACACATCATGAAACACATGAAAGAATCATACAGACATAATGGAGCACAACACAGTCTCAACAAGGAACAATACAGACTTAGCTGATTATGGATTATGGACCACTGAATGAACTAAAAAAGACTGTTGGATTCATACAAGAGACAACATTGCAGTTATAGGCTTATTTCAGGCGAACGAAAGAATAAGAAGAAGCTGATTATGTAAAGACGACTTGGGAACAGTACATAGACATTTGTTTCGAGGCAAATTTCCTGCTATGGATCAGTGATGTGGTAGCGCCATCTACACCTGAGAGAAATGAGGAACAAGTGACCAATCTTTCCCTCACTTTGGCAAGCAATGAGCCCAGGCACTGAACCCAGACCCGACTGTGCTCATGACATGACCAGCTCAGTTGACTATCAACTATCAGCCAATACAAGCATACCCAGGGTGAATTATAGGAAACACAACCAAGAACAATTCTGTCACAGCAGACATCATCGTGAATAAAACAGATATAATTGGGAACAAATCAGACTACAATACAGACACAACAGGGAACTCTGCTGATGTATATGGAAGGCATATAGAGTGAAAGGAGAGCAGACAGAAAGTTGAAAGAAAGTTTGGGAATGGGCAAAGACATTGATCACAGAACAGACATTAGGGGACATGAGGGACTCGATATTTGTGATGAGACATCAATACATTCAGGGGAACGTCCATACATATGAGCAGAGCAATCTCTCATATCATAGGGACATATATAAACACATGATGTGGATGCATCCAAACACAGGGTGTGGGTAACCACAGAAGGGTATGGGATATCATACATAAAGGCAGGTATCCACATATATAGAGGGACAACTACATATACTGAGAGCCATCCATACAATTATAAGGCTATCCACATATATGAGAGCCATCCATACATTCAAGGCTATCCACATATAGGGATGGACATCAACACAAATGGGCTGGCACGCATATATATACAATGGAGCCTACATATTCAAGCGGCACACTAATATATGTCACAACATCTACACATCAAATGGCACACCCACACATAGGAACATATCCACACATACTAGTGTGGGCTGTGAGTGGTGGGAGACATGCATACAAATAGGTGAACACCAACATATAGAGGGAGACGCCCACAAATCGTTGTCAACACCCACTAGCGTTTCCTCTAACATCTGCTTGCTTCTAGCTTCATTCCTGTGGTTGCTACACTTCCTTTCTTCTCTTCCACATTAAGGCTGTCATACATACGTACACCTGGGATGCACCCTTGTCTACTGTTGTTGTTGCTACACTTCCTTTCTTCTCTTCCACATTAAGGCTGTCATACATACATACACCTGGGATGCACCCTTGTCTACTGTTGTTGTTGCTACACTTCCTTTCTTCTCTTCCACATTAAGGCTGCCATACATACATACATCTGGGATGCACCCTTGTCTACTGTTGTTGTTGCTACACTTCCTTTCTTCTCTTCCACATTAAGGCTGTCATACATACATACACCTGGGATGCACCCTTGTCTACTGTTGTTGTTGCTACACTTCCTTTCTTCTCTTCCACATTAAGGCTGCCATACATACATACATCTGGGATGCACCCTTGTCTACTGTTGTTGTTGCTACACTTCCTTTCTTCTCTTCCACATTAAGGCTGTCATACATACATACACCTGGGATGCACCCTTGTCTACTGTTGTTGTTGCTACACTTCCTTTCTTCTCTTCCACATTAAGGCTGCCATACATACATACATCTGGGATGCACCCTTGTCTGCTGTTGTTGTTGCTACACTTCCTTTCTTCTCTTCCACATTAAGGCTGCCATACATACATACATCTGGGATGCACCCTTGTCTGCTGTTGTTGCTACACTTATTTTCTTCTCTTCCACATTAAGGCTGCCATACATACATACATCTGGGATGCACCCTTGTCTGCTGTTGTTGCTACACTTCCTTTCTTCTCTTCCACATTAAGGCTGCCATAGACACATCTGGGATTCACCCTTGTCTGCTGTTCCAGTGGTCATGTGTTTGAAGCTTAATGAAGGCAAGGATATTTTAAGTTGACTGAGGTTCCCAGACTGACCCAACCTGACATGAACACCAGGTAATGTGATGGGAAGTAAAGGCATCTGGTGTGATACCAGCCACATCACCTGTCCAGTCCCAACAGGTCTGTACAAATATGGGCTAGCCTTGAAAAAGGTCCTTCTTCTTCTTCTGTGTTCATCCGGAGTGTTTTTTCAGATGTAATTGCATTGTGTCTGGTTATGCACCTGTAGACCAACACATCCGACTTCGTCGGGTGTTTGTTGACCGGGTGAACCTTCCCAGGTGTTTTGAAGGACTTTCGACTCTCACCGTTGTGGTACCGTCCACATCCCAGCTGGTCAAGTTAGAACGGTCGAAGGTCAGCCCTCAAGTCCATGGGCATTATCTGCCATCCAAGGAGGCTTCCATAATTGCAGAGCCGACACATACACTCTGGTGCTGGGCTCACCCAAGGAATCGCCACGTCTTGCACATGGCTGCTTCACTTCCTCACTTTCATGTATTGGGCATTTCGTTCGCCACAGGCCGCTCCCCGCGCAAACCAGGAACGGTCAGTCTGCAGACGACATCCACTCAGCAAGCTTTCGGTTCGGGCTTTTCATGAGGGACATTCCACTCTTGAAAAGGGTCCTTTACCTAATTCTATACAACTCCAGAACAATGGACATAAAAGACAGAATAAATAACCTCTGGGGATCCACAATACAGTGCAGTCTATCTACAGGGAAGGGACAACCTGAGAAACCCATGCCAGCAATCATGCAGCCCCAACAGTAGCTGAATACAACAACAAGATGAAGAGAGGACATGGAAGGTGTATATTTATATGTCAAATAACTAAACATACAAGGATATTTGATGGTGTGAAAACACTGACTTCAGACTGACAGCTACAGTTCTGGTTGTGTCAGCTGGGTGAAGCAAGGGCAAGCTTTCTGTCAAACAAAGAGCATATGACATCCTAGTAGTTGTGAGCCAGGAAAATATCTCTTGTTCCTTGGGAGACAACAAATATATGCCGCCACACAAGAGGCATTTCTCTATACCATATCCACCACTACTGGTGCCATTATCACAGTCACTCTGGAATAGCAAACCAATGCCACAACCAGTCTGTAACAACTGCACACAGTGATAGCCTTTGTTATAGTTTAGCAGTATGGCAACCACTCTATAACAACAAAATACAGACACGTAATTCTATAACAACAAAACATTGACACAACCATTCTATAACAACAGAACATTGACACAACCATTCTATAACAACAAAACACTGACACAACCATTCTATAACAACAAAACACTGACACAACCATTCTATAATGACAGAACATTGACACAACCATTCTATAACAACAGAACACTGACACAACCATTCTATAACGACAGAACATTGACACAACCATTCTATAACAACAAAACACTGACACAACCATTCTATAACGACAGAACATTGACACAACCATTCTATAACAACAGAACATTGACACAACCATTCTATAACAACAAAACACTGACACAACCATTCTATAACAACAAAACACTGACACAACCATTCTATAACGACAGAACATTGACACAACCATTCTATAACAACAGAACATTGACACAACCATTCTATAACAACAGAACATTGACACAACCATTCTATAACAACAAAACACTGACACAACCATTCTATAATGACAGAACACTGACACAACCATTCTATAACGACAGAACATTGACACAACCATTCTATAACAACAGAACATTGACACAACCATTCTATAACGACAGAACATTGACACAACCATTCTATAACGACAGAACACTGACACAACCATTCTATAACAACATAACATTGACACAACCATTCTATAACAACAGAACACTGACACAACCATTCTATAACAACAGAACATTGACACAACCATTCTATAACAACAGAACATTGACACAACCATTCTATAATGACAGAACATTGACACAACCATTCTATAACAACAGAACATTGACACAACCATTCTATAATGACAGAACACTGACACAACCATTCTATAACAACATAACACTGACACAACCATTCTATAACAACAGAACATTGACACAACCATTCTATAATGACAGAACACTGACACAACATTCTATAACACAGACATTGACACAACCAATTCTATAATGACAGAAACATTGACACAACCATTCTATAACTGACAGAACACTGACACAACCATTCTATAACAACATAACATTGACACAACCATTCTATAATGACAGAACATTGACACAACCATTCTATAATGACAGAACACTGACACAACCATTCTATAACAACATAACATTGACACAACCATTCTATAACAACATAACACTGACACAACCATTCTATAACAACAGAACATTGACACAACCATTCTATAATGACAGAACACTGACACAACCATTCTATAACAACATAACATTGACACAACCATTCTATAACAACAGAACATTGACACAACCATTCTATAATGACAGAACACTGACACAACCATTCTATAACAACAGAACACTGACACAACCATTCTATAACAACAGAACATTGACACAACCATTCTATAATGACAGAACACTAACACAACCATTCTATAACAACAGAACATTGACACAACCATTCTATAATGACAGAACACTGACACAACCATTCTTTAACAACATAACACTGACACAACCATTCTATAACAACATAACACTGACACAACCATTCTTTAACAACATAACACTGACACAACCATTCTATAACAACATAACACTGACACAACCATTCTATAACAACATAACACTGACACAACCATTCTATAACAACAGAACATTGACACAACCATTCTATAATGACAGAACACTGACACAACCATTCTATAACAACAGAACACTGACACAACCATTCTTTAACAACATAACACTGACACAACTATTCTATAACAACATAACACTGACACAACTATTCTATAACAACAGAACACTGACACAACCATTCTATAATGACAGAACATTGACACAACCATTCTATAACAACAGAACACTGACACAACCATTCTATAACAACATAACACTGACACAACCATTCTATAACAACAGAACACTGACACAACCATTCTATAATAACATAACACTGACACAACCATTCTTTAACAACATAACACTGACAACTATTCTATAACAACATAACACTGACACAACTATTCTATAACAACAGAACACTGACACAACCATTCTATAACAACATAACACTGACACAACCATTCTATAACAACATAACACTGACACAACCATTCTATAACAACAGAACACTGACACAACCATTCTTTAACAACATAACACTGACACAACCACTTTATAACAACATAACACTGACACAACCACTTTATAACAACATAACACTGACACAACCACTCTATTAAACAACACAATATTGATGCAACCACTATTTTACAACAGAATACTGAAACAACCACTTTATAACAATGGAAGGTGTTGGATATAAATGATTCTAGCCTCATCTTGTCTATAAACCAATCAGTGCTGAATGGGTGATGTGGTAAATATCACGGCCACTTTAATTCCCAGAATATTTATCTGTAGGCTGGATCTACCTGGCAGCTCAAGTCAATTAAACATATAAAATTCCTCGTCTAGAGGAGGATCTGAACACACTGACCACCAGTCTGGCAGGCAACTATGCCCTACCCCTGCACAACCACTTGCCTGTAACAAACTCAACGACTCTGTTTATTCACAGTAGTGGATATGAGCAGACTTGTGATGATCTACACTCACAGATGAATGTTTGTGTGAGAAACCTCATCCCAATGCATTGTGGTTAATGCAACACACTGCACAAACAACTACTAACAAACTACAATGTGGTAAAAACTCTGCCAGGGAGCAAGCACGACAGTAGGCATCTGATCATCAGAAGTAGTCCCCCTCAATGAATGTTTTGATCCCGTGACCTTCCTGCTAACGTGGCTTACAAACAAGTGGAGGGAGACCTGAAAACACAGGAGAGATACAGACAGAGATGAACACAATGTGAAGGCCATGAAGGGAGGTGCAGGAGATAGTAAAAGATTGGACGGCTTGGTGTGCGTTGTTCCAGACTAATGCTTTAAGTGGTGATACAGGCAAGAAACAGAAGAACACATTGCAATGGGTAGATTCACTTGGCAGTACGGTGTCTGCCTCTTGAGAATACCAGGTATGAATCACACTAGGGTATTTCACAAAATAAGCCCCCCCCCCCCCCCCCCCCCCCAAGATGTTATACTTGCCACTGATTTAATAACTGATTTGACCAAATAAATGGGATTTCAGCCTGTTACATCCTGTATGGTGTCTGAAAGTGATACTTGTTCAGTTGGGTTGAGGTTTTAATATAAGTCTGGTGGCCTGGATGCTCTGACTCCCACTTGGTTTTATAAGTGTTGGTTTTTTAAAAATAAACCTCTTAGCCTCATCATAAGTTATGTCTATATATCAGGCTGGGATATTCTTCCACTTCCTTTTTCCAACCTCTTCATTTCCAGGTACGTTGCAATGAGATGGAAAGTTGTTACAACCCTTTTGGATTTCTGATATAGTCTATGGAGTGCTGCTCTCAGTTAGTATAGCATCACCAAACATCAAACTAGTATCTGCCAGCTCTGCACTGTTTCAGCTCTTCAGTACCGGGACAACAGACTTCACACATGTGAAGAGAGCTGTGTCTTCCTCTTAATTCTTTTCTGTTAACAGCATGTCTGCTTTTAAGTTACTTGAGGATTTCCCAGCTGCCACTGACTGCATTTGCATTACTCCTTTTGTTTGGCATAACAATTTCTCCATCACCATTTTCTACTAGGGTAATGTTCTACAATCTTCTTCTTTCGTTCGCTTGTAATCTGTCTATAACTGCAGTGTTGTCTCTTGTATGAACTCCACTGTCTTTTTTAGTTTACTCAGTGGTCCATAGAGTTTATATGTTCTACTATGTATATACAACAATAAGAAAGAGACAAACCGCTTTCTTTGGTCATGTGATGAGAAGAGAGGCACTGGAGAACATTGTGACAACTGGAAAGATCGAGGGGAAGAGAGGCAGAGGCAGACCAACAGAAATGATGTGGGATGGGTTGAGATGGAGGCATGAAGGAATATCATCAGCAGAGTTGATCCAGAACACCAAAGACAGATCTGTGGAGAGCCATGAATGTATGCCAGCTGGCAGGGCACTTGATGATGATGATGATGACTATGTAATACATGGTTATTTTTAATCTTTCTGAGTATTCTTTTTCTCAATACGTGGAATACTTTCTATCATATCAGGAAGGAAAGCATTGCTTTCTCTAAACAGGGAACCTATATGCATTGTAGATGGGTTTTTCTGTTAGTCCGAGAGGTTTATCACACAAACACTTAAACTTCATGTGAGCTAATGGGGGAATAGTGGATTCATTCCACGCACTGGTCAGATGGATTTACAATGACCTCTCATTCAGAAAGCAATGGCAAACTACTTAACACAAAATTACCTAGAAAACCAACCTGCGGTTGATCGCAGGATCCTGCAAAGGACATGCATCATTTAAACAATGTTAAATATAGGTTATGTCCTGATCTTTAATTTCACAGATTCTACACAGTTATTTCTCTTCAATCTTCCCATTCTGACACCATTAAAGCTCTGATGCATTGGTGGTCTCTTAACCTTCTACAATTGTCTACTGGTTTCTGGGCTCTGCTATATATTATTCTGTGATCTATGAGAGGAGACTGAAGGTTTCATGGAGACGTCTGTGTGCATTCAGTGATTCTTTACAAACCAAATCAGTAAAACCAAATTTTGTAAAGAAAATCACACAAACAACACATTGTGGCTAAAATCACAGGCACCATAACATAATGTTGCTAAAATAGGTCACAATAAAAAATTATGGCTAAAATCACATGCATCATAACATACTGTTGGTACAATAATTCACATTTCAAACATCATTATGGCTAAAATCATATGCATACATTCAGTTGATTAAAAATAACTTACATTTCACAACATTATGGCTACATTCAGGTAACATATTGTGGCTAAAGTCATATGCATTATAACATTCTTTAGCTAAAATAACTCACATTTCATAACATTATGACTAAATTCACACAACAAATTATGGCTAAAATGATTCATATCTGAACATACTGTCACTAAAATAACAACATAACACATTATGTCTAAAATCATTCATTCACATAAAATAATTGTGGATAAAATTATTCTCACAACCATTTGTGGTTAAAATCACACAAACAGTACATATTTGCTTACATTATTCACATCTCAACAGAAACCAACCACATTTTACTGCAGTGTGGCTAAAACCTTACACACAAGAAATTGTAGCTAAAATCACACACACAAACACACACTACAATGTGGTTGAAATCACACAAACAGTACACATTAGCTCACATTATTCACATCTTAACAAAACAACCAAATCCTACTGCAGTGTAGCTAAAACCTTACACACAAGAAATTGTAGCTAAAATCACACAAACAGTACATATTAGCTCATATTATTCACATCTGAACATAAACCAACCACATGTTACTGCAGTGTGGCTATAACCATGCACACAAGAAATTGTAGACACAATCACTGATCCCCAATAGAGAGCTCATGGAAAAGACTAGACAAATACCAATGAATCAAGAGGTGTGGAAAACATGCTGGCACTGGATAGGACTTACACTGAGAAAAACTTAGAATAGCATAACTAGAAAGTCTTTTGTCTGCAAGCCACAGGCAAAACAAAATAGAGGAAGACTTAAAAACACAGGAAAATGAGAAGAAAAAAAAACACACATGGAGAAGAAAAAGACGGAGATGAATAATTTGGGAAGGAGCCACATGAGTTAGCAAAGAGACATGGAGTGAATTCATTGAAGGCCTTTGTCCTCAAGGGAAATAAAGGGTGAATGAAGAGGAGGAAAATCACTCACTCAAAATATACTCATCAACATTACACTGTGACTGCAACACCACTTAGCATAAGATGGTCAGAATACTGCAGTTTAGTTTAGTCGACGGATCAACATCACGGCAGAAGGGTGTAACCCTTAAGTGCTCCGTTCTGCTCCTAACTCAAGCCTGAGTCAAGAGAATCTCAGCTCAGAGCACGAACTCTGTAGCAATGGCGAGGATTCTGAAGATACTTTGGGTAGATGTTTTACTCGAAATTTTGCCCGGGCAGCGCAGTTAGGCACACTTTTTCGATTTCCAACTGCCAAGAGATTTTTTATGCACACAACTATACACATAGGCGTCCGATCTCACTACGCAGAGACTAGGGGACATTTTGTTACTAGAAATCCACGTGAAAAAATCCCGGCCCTCACCGGGGCTTTAACCCGGGACCTCCAGCACTCGAGGCTGACACCATACATCGAGACCACACAGACCCCCACCATGGATGCAATCAACTATCCAACATAACCAGGCAATGTGGAGTGGTCGACCATCACATATTCTGTGCCATGACACATGAAGTAGGGTGGCCAATTTCCTTCCTTGTGACATTCCCTTCCCACACAATTTCCATATAATTCTGGTATCTTTGATGAGACCAAAGCCTTGCTGGAGAGGATAATTAATCCTATCTCTGATGGGGATTGAACTCAGACCACTGACTTGGCAGGCACGGATACTAACCACTCTGCCATCATGGCTCCTATGAAACACACTGCTAAAACAACCACTTATACACATGCTGCTCGCACCATGCTGTGTTGACAGATAATATAGGAAGGCCCCGGTCAACGTCAGGGTTACGTTCTTGGAAAACGCAACTTTAAGTGAAACGATGTATAGCGAAACACTATTTCCCATAGAATTACATGAAATACAGTGTATTATGTAATGTTTATTTTGATGGTTGTTGATATTTATTGGCTAAATAGAGGTGGGTTGGAGGGCGAGTGGTAGAATTATTGGGACGTAGAGGCATTAAAACCACGACTCGCTCCAAAACTATCATCAGCACTACTAGTACTGCTCTCACTCGCTTTCTTAGCTAGATCTTCATAGAGAGACTTTGCTTTCTCTTGGATAGCCATCTTGCTCACAGGCATATTCCATTGGTTCTGGTCTTCAATCCAGATGGCTAATAGTGCTTCCATGTTCTCCATAAGAGTACTTCTGGTACGAGTGATCTTGGAAGCACTCAAAGTGGTTATGTTTTTTGGCACCCTCTTTGATTTTGTCAGCACCTGCACAAATTGTCCTTACCATGGTTGGAGGTAAACCATGGACTCTACCGATATCAACAGCCCGATCGCCAGCCTCAAAACGACGTAACACATCTAACTTCACCTCAAGAGTAACACTTTTCCTGGTTCTCTTACAACCAGACACACTATCAGCACTTACTGTCCGCTTTGAACTCATAATGATGGGTGATTACATGATAAAATCCTGGAAAAATGCACTGCACAAAATGTAAAATGGCGACGTTAACGCAGCATACCAACACAGGTGATGACGTTATAGCAGAACGTTATGTCCCATTGTGACGACTTTATAGCGAAATGACGTAAACCGAAGCGATGTATAGCGGGGAGCCTTCCTGTAGTTTGTTCCACAGTGCTTCAAAATAGGCATAATAACTATAACCCATGGCTGAAGCAAAAATGGCGACGTTAACGCAGCATACCAACACAGGTGACGACGTTATAGCAGAACGTTTTGTCCCATTGTGACGACTTTATAGCGAAATGACGTAAACCGAAGCGATGTATAGCGGGGGCCTTCCTGTAGTTTGCTCCACAGTGCTTCAAAATAGGCATAATAACTATAACCCACGGCTGAAGCAAATGTGACTGATCAGATAAATTCACGTGGCAAATGTTCACCCACTATTGATGCATGTGAACACATGGTCATTTCTACCATGATGCACCATCTGACACCCCACACGCTCAGTATGTGATCCATCTGCACTCATAAACAATACTGCAGTCACAATCACTAATAAACAGACTGTGGCTAAAATAACTGACATAACAGACTGATGCTAAATTCATTCATAAAAGTTGCTTAAAAGTCGTGCAGATTCATTCATACTGTAATAAAATAACATAATATTAGCTAAAGTAAACTAAAACTAAAAATAAACTAAACCTAACAGAGCATAGCCTATGATGGGCGACGTAATATTCTGTTATGATAATTTGGCTGTGTCCAGCATGTGCCGCGTGGTTACACACCCGCTTCACACGCCAGTGATCCGGGGTTTATTTCCGGATCCAGTCAGGGATATGCACTACTGGCGAGCTCAAACGAGAGCGAAACTCGAGTATAGTGCTTCCATATGACGTGGATAGGCCTTAGGTTCATACCAGAATATGATCAGTATTGCCAGTAGTGGGTTGTGCTCAATATTTAAAACTAACTAACTACCTAACAAACTAACTAACTAACTAGCTAGCTAATGTTACTTGTATAACAGACTGTAGTTAAAGTCACTCATACAACAATGCATGGCTGCAATCACTCATACAACAGACTGTAGCTAAAATGACTCATACAAGAGAATGTCAGCTACATGGCTCTTAAAACATGGTGTGGCTAAAATCACATGTCTTCAATACAATGTAGCTAGAATCATACATCCTTTAATACAATGCAGCTAAAATCATATACACCTTAACACAATATAGTTAAAATCACATGACCATCAAAACAATGTGGCTAGAAACAAACACCCTCAACACAATGTGGCTAAAATAATTCAGCCCTTAATACAAAGTGGCTAAAATCATACAGCCCTTGACACAATCTGGGTAAAATCACACATCCCTTAACATAAATATGGCTACAATCATACAGTCCTCAATAGAAAGTGGCTTAAATCATAGTCCTCAACACAATGTGGCTAAAATCATACATCACTCAACACAATGTGGCTAAGATCATTCAGCCCTTAATACAAAGTGGCTAAAATCATACAGCCTTGACACAATTTGGTTAAAATCACATAACCCTTTACATAAATATGGCTAAAATCATACAGTCCTCAGCACAAAGTGGCTTAAATCATGTAGTCCTCAACACAATGTGGCTAAAATCACACAACGCTCAACAGTGTGGCTAGAGATATATGTCTGTCACTGTCACATATACTGACAGTTACAAATGATAATATAATATGATGATTTCACTTGTGTTGTGAAACATTTCAGCCTAAAAATTCTTCACTTCTGACAGAAAACAGGAATGGATCAGGCACAAAGATGTCTGAATTCGGTTGTATAGTGGGATATTTGCCCTAAACATAAACAATAAAAGAAAAATAGATCACAGCAGCAGACTGGCTGAGGGGTTGGGATACCGGTCACATATCAAGGGACTCCAGTTCTAACCCCCCATGAGACAAAGGATTTATATCTATCGAATGTAAAGTTTTATATATCTAAAGCCAGAGCACTAGCAATTTCTTGGGCCCTTGGGATATGCGAGTCATTTTTTAGCCCTTGAAAACCTTCCAAGCATGCACAAGCAATGGTAAAAAGTCCTGTATTGGTAGTTTTTAGTTCTTTGCAAAGAGGCCAGACCACCATATATTTATATATCTGACCATCAGACCATGTAGTAACCCGTTATATTAAAGTACATATCCACCTACAGACATATCTAGGACTACTATGTATCTACATTTCTATCTTAGTGGTAACTCGGATCTCTATAGAGGACCTCACTTCCAGATCATTCGGCTATATTAGAATTCATTTTATAATAACTAGCTGTTGATGCAGGCGTTTGGTGCCTCGGTTGCCTGCATGTGATGTTTCCAGAAAAAGACCCCTCCCAGCCAATAAAAGGTGGCAATTATTGTGTATCTTTGAATGTCCTACAAGACGAAACAATGGTGTTGGATGAGTTGATTTCACAACTCTCTGAGGTGCATGGTCTTTAGTGTGATGAAGCCTGCTTAGGTCCTCACTCAATGCATGGCTGAAAGACAGTCACAAGAAATCCCCACAATGTTGATAGATACCCGGCAATAAAGCTTTGTGCTCACTCTCTGAGACCTCACACACATGATCAAAGTAAGGATGCTGCTTGCCTCATTAATTCAGTAGCATGTACTTTGCAGAACTTCCCTCCCATAACATCCCTTCTGGAAAACTTCTCGGTCATAGGCAAGATGTCTCTGCATCCGATATTCCCATCTGGAGATCATCTGCCAAATCCTGCACCCATCTTATCTTTGGCCTTCCTCTTCTTCTCTTCCCAGGCATATACCTCTGCATTATTGTTCTCTCCAAACTTTCATGACATTTCAAGTGACCAAAATGTTTAAGTGTTCTTTATTTTATCGTCTTTAGTAGTATCTTGTCGTATGGATTCATTTGTTCTTTTTGTATCCAAGATATTCTCAGTAACCCATCTATAAAATTTATATCCAAAGGTATCTATGCGCTGTTGCTTAATATAGTTTTCCCCACCTCGTTTATCGTTGTGCATTTCTGTCGCTTCGAGAATCCTTGTTATACCGGAGGACCAGGCTGTCTATTCTAAGTTGTAAGTAAACCCGTAAATACCGTTTTATGAGATGTATTACATTGTTATACTATGCATTATTAAATTTAGCATCCATTTTTATGTGTATTTGGTAATTTTCGACCATTTAAGTTGGCAATCAATGTCACTCTGAAATTATGAAGATTGCATGCTGTAATGCGGAATTTCAATGGCAGGAGATGGCAGTTTTACTCCAGCTAGGTACATTTAATATTGTTATGGAATATTCAGAGCGACAAAAATGATAATGAATGCATGTTTACATTCAACACCCATTATTGTATTTATGTGTAATTTTTCATCACTCTACACAGACCAGATCATTGATAATTTTCCATCTTTCCAACGGATCATCTTTTGTCAAAATGCATCTACGCTGGCGGCCTCATGTTGACAAGACTTGCACGTGCAGTCCGCGCGTGGTCTGACGTCATCACAGCATGACGTGGAGATGTATATATCTCTGTGTGTGTGTTATATATATTTAAACTGGCAGAGTTATCTGTCCTTGAGTTAGATGGGCCACTGTGTTAATCTCCCTTGGCATGAGCGTAACGAAGTTGTGTGAGTGTGTAGGTAGGGTCACAAAATGTGAAAAGGTCAAATCGTTTTTTCTATATATTCATATTAAACGGTAAACTTACACACAAACATCAATATCTTGGCTTAAAATTGACCTACAGACTTGAATAAGGTACCATTGGATTTGTTTTTTTTTCAAGAGGTATCCAACTATGCAGGTTATATACTTAAAAAGCACTTTAGAAAATGTTACTAAAGTGGCTAGTTCTATCTGTCCCCCTCCAAAATTTATTCAGTATTAGTTTCCGAAGAGAAATAGATATTTGTCTTTTAATTTCCTCCATTATATCACCATTGTTGGTAATTAATTACCCAAGATATTCAAAATGTTCCACCACCTCCAATTTTTCCGCATTAACATATATTTCTTTCTCCATATTAGTTTTATCTGTATGCATTATCTTTGTTTTTACTATGTTAAGATATAAGTTGTGATTTTCACTATTATTTCGGGTTGAGATTATTAGTTTTCCTATAGCATTCTGTGATGTGGATAGTTAAACTGTATCATCAGCATATCAAATCTCTGGTATTTCGTGACCACCGATATTTAGGGCATCATATTGCTCATTGGTTATATCATCTCTCCCATTTCTCATTATATTTTTGGTGTACAGGCTAAACAAATAAGGGGACAGCACACAGCGCTGATAGACTCCTTACTTAATGTCAAACCAATCTGATGTCTCATCATCTATTCTAACCACTGCTCGTTGGTCTAGATAGAGCATTTTTATGAGTTGGACTATATGTGATGGAAAGCACATATTCCTCATGATTTCCCAAAGTTTCTGATGTTGTACAGTCAAATGCCTTTGAATAATCCACAAAACATGAGAATTGGTTTACATTAAATTCTGTACACTTCTCTATTATTAAACGCATGTTGAGTATGTGATCTCTTGTTTCCTCTCTTTCTTGTCTAAATTGAGCTTGAACCATGTTAATCTCTTCTTATATTTTATTATGAAGTCTTCCTATTATGATTTTTAATAGAATTTTACTTGCATGACTGATTAGGGCAACAGTTCTATAGTTCGTGCTTAATTTCTGGTTGCCCTTTTTTTGGGTATTAGGAATGAAGATAGTTTTCTTTCAATCTTTTGGCCATATACCATATTTCCATATCTTTTACATAATGCGTGATAGATCTGCATGCTTTCGTCTCCTCCCACTTTAATTAGTTCAGCTAGTATCTCATCACATCCTGGTGATTTACCATTCATCAGGTTCTTTATTGCCCATGCAATTTAATCTAATGAGGGTTCAGGTTCTGTCTCTGCTGTCAGTGGTTCGTGTATCTTATTCATATCCTTACAATCATGCATATCATACATTCCACTGCAGTATTCTTGCCTAAAAAGACGAAAACTAAGCCATCCCAAATTCTTCAAGTAACATCAGAGGATGCAACTTGACAAAGTTTGTATAACAACAACATAATCTATCTGTCTGGCAACTCAATGGTTCTGACTACATATTTGTAGCTTTGAACTACCATGAGCTAAGGCATCTTTGTTGAGTTCTAATCAAAAGGCTCATCCCTTCATTGATTTCTCTACCTATAGTGAATAGTGAGGAACAATCATTTCAATTAGAACATGTAGCCGAGGGGTTCCATTTGCTTTGTCTTGCTTCTCTTCAACCTACATGAATGGACATGTTTATACAAGGTGATCAAACAAGAGTTTGGCTCTTGGGTCTAATAATGTAAGTAAACTGAATCCTCAACCATTATAAGGTCATATATTAAATGTTTCGTACATGATTGCTTTGAACACATTATGAGAACTACGGGCGTTGTGATATATCACTGGCTGATTATCTTTCCCGCCTGACTTCGGGTCTGTCTGTCCCACTTAAACTGTCCTCCACCTTCACTGGAAACATTTCTCTTGGAGCTGTCTCTTGATTTATTACTTCCAGTATTACCATCAGATTTAATTCCCCTTAGATTGAACACAATTATCTCCCTGTTCTTGTTTTCTGGAGTCAATTATGTTGTCTTTCTCTATTTGACTTTCTGTATTTACTCTCCAGCTCAAACTGGATTCTTCCAAGCGGGCACTTGAGGATTCACAGTCTTGAACTGTTACGCTCGAGTTCCCTGTTGATGAAACAGAAACATTACTTCCTTCCACTTTCATGAGACTTTGTCAATGGCTCATTACAAGGCTCAGAAATGTTGGTTCTTTTTCTGTGGAGGCTGTACTTTTTGTGTTTGTAAAAATGACTCTTCTTCATTTCCTGCAGGAGATGGTGGTAGGGAGCTATTTAATGACACACTCCCAGATCCCACAGGTGAACAATTGGATTCTGTTTCATCTTTGTTGTCGTATCTGACACTACCTGCATTATCATTCGGTCTGGTTAGTTTGGCAATGTTGCTACTTGTGTTACCTGGCCCTTGAGAGTTACTTTCCTTTAGATTGTTACTTCCACTGTTTATCTCCTGCCTATCTTTCTGGCAAGCGTTGCCACCTGGCGGGACATCTAAGAGGAGTTTAACTTCGTCATAGCTGCTGTCAGGACTGGCTGTTGTAACAACAGCGTCTGCCGGTAGCTTTTGTATCTCCAAGCCTTTGGGAGTGTGGACTGTTAGCATATAAGCATTGTCTGATGTGGGGTTGTATCGAAGACGCTTGAACACTGGAACTGCGTGACTCACTGACACCGTTGGAGACATAGATTTAGGCTTACTCACCGCCTGCGACTCTGTTAATGGGGTTATACTATGTCCTGATGGTGATGGAGTTGCACTATGGCTTGATGCAGAAGCACTAAAAGTCTGGCGTAGTGAGGACGGCGACCCCATTACTGACCAGTCAGGGAATGATGATGATCGTTTGAGTTTGCTCAAGTCAGTCAGGGCTGGTGGTTCGGATCTCCTCAAGGAGTCTGAAGATTTGTCAGCCAATGTAAGACTCTGTTTACTTCCATTGCCACTGGTAATCCCATGAGCTGCCAGCAGATGTTCGGCCAGATAATTAGGTGAAGAGAAGAAAGTGTGACAGACGGCACACACACTTGGAGTGAAGCTGCTATGAGTAGTCTGGTGCTCTTGCAGATGTGCTGGTTCAGAAAAGGACCTCTCGCACTCATGGCAGGCAAATGGGCCAGTGCTACGATTAAGGCTATGTTGTCGACAGTGCCTCTTGTAAGAACCAAAATCATTGAGCTGGAATGTTTGGCCACATTCAGGGCACTCCAAGTATTTGGTGATGCCAAGATTTTCTTTCTTAATAATTAATTTAGTTTCTTCAGATAGAACAGGATTCAGCAATTGCTGACCCGACATAGCCGATGTGGCACCTGCAGCAGTGGGTTTGATGGACTGGTTCTGTAGACTATGGTCATCATTTGAAAGCTTCTCAACTTGTACAGGTCGAAGTAGTTTTCCTGTGGAGTCAAAAGCCTCAGTGTTACCCAAAATGGCATTTGCTGTCCCTATATGTGTCATAGTTGGATCTGATGATCCTGTAGGTGCCACAGTGGCATCTAATGATCCTGCAAATGACATTGTGACATCTGATGTATGTGCCATAGCAGTCTTGGTTGCTGAAATTGTTTGTACAATAGTGTGATCAGCTTTAGGCTCAAATCCATGCTGGTTTCTGAAGTGTTTTCTAAAGCAGTATGGGCTTCCATAAGTCTGTCTGCAGAGTCGGCAGATTAGATACAGGATATCGCTGGGTGGGTGTTTACCAATGATGTTCTGAATTGGTTCATGTTTGCACACATTCAGCTTCTGGCTATCGTCAGGTGATGGCGAACTCTGGGGACATGGAGAAGAAGCATATGCAGAATCTGTGGCTGGAGATGACTTGTTGTCACTTTCTGAGCCCAGCCTTGGATGCAGCTGGAAGCTAGCTGGGGAGATGTTTCTGGAAATCTGAGACTGATTCTGAGTGCTGTGGTCTGGCTGGATATGTTGAGCTGTGATCATATTTTTGGGGATATTCTGCTGCGACATCATGCTTGGATATCTGCGTCGTTCTTCACTGGATTCTGTGTTACTTGGATGACAATGCGGTTGTGAGACTTGTGGCATCTGCCCTATGGAAGCTGTTGTGCGATGTGTGAAGCTAACATCAGACTGGTGTGAATGAATGTTGTTTAGCTGATCACGAGAATGTTGTTCAGAATAATGATTGTCACCCTGGGAATAATGCTGAAGTTGTCCACTCCATGCTTCTGGAGGGGTCTGCTGTGTCGGAGAGAGCTGAACTATCTTAGGCTGCTGCTGCTGACGAAGCAGTGGGTGTTGTGAATATGATGAGGACAAGGGAAACTGTGCCTCAGGACGATGATATGAGAGGAATCTATCAACACTGTTTTCCAATCTCTGTAGGTGATGTCCACTTGGTGTTCCCTGTCCATCATGCTCCACATAATGGCCTTGACTTCCTGGATTGTGTTCAGTGCTTGACCATCTATAAAAGAAAAATGTTGAATCAGATAATATAAAGGTTATAATGTTGCACTTAAAATAACATGGTTCTCTCTCCCAGTCATTGTGTTTGTATGGGGGAAGTTGTGTGACATGGACAACTGTTTAAAAAACAGATCCTAGAACTGTTCTCATTAACTAATAAGTGACACCTTGCCGTCTTTACAGACAAAAGTATGTGAACTGGAACTAGAGCTAGAATTCCAAAGCACAATGCCTGGGCCAGAAATCAGAGAACATGTGTTGCCCATGCAGCATGATCCCTCTCTCTGCCTTGCCTTGTTATCGCCAGATAAAAAGATAACCAGTACGTCTGAAACAAGGTAGGCTGCAGATGCTGGCGGCTCAGCATCAAACCTCCAAGAGCAGCAGGTGGGTAGCGGCCAGGCCCTCACATCCAGGGGATTTTACTTAGTGACGTTCAGCCATATCCCTCAGCTGAGTGCCTTATACCTAGTGTCTGGACCTGTATGAGCGTGTGCATCTGTCATCGTAAGTGTTTGGACCTAAAAAAAGTGTGTACTACGTCAGACTCCCTGCCTGACACTGTCTACCAGTGAGAATTGGCACGTCGGAGATATTGCTCGTCTGTTGCGAACAAATCTCCCACTGACTGAATAAGTAAAGAAACGATAAAAGTAGTGGCATTTCAACTGCGCTCCCACCTATGCTACACCCTTCATGCGTCTTCACAAAGTCGGACTAGAGTCAAGTTCAACAGGGTATTCTTTCCCTGCTGATTCTACCAAGCCCGTTCAATTGGCTGTGGTTTTGCTAGATAGTAGATAGTGGCAATGGGAATTACTTTAATCCATTCATGCGCGTCACTAATTGGATGACGAGGCATTTGGCTACCTTAAGAGAGTCATATTTACTCCTGCCATTTACCCGCGCTTGGTTGAATTTCTTAACTTTGACATTCAGAGCACTGGCCAGAAATCACATTGCGTCAACACCGGGTGACGGCCGTCGCATCATTAACTATATCTCAGAATAAAATCCCAAAGACAATCATGATAATGACATGGAAATTATCATAAAATGACTACCATCTGTTAAACAGACAAGTATAGATCATTTCCATCTCAGAAAAGGACACAGTTAGACAACAAGGCTGTGTTTACACAACATTATCGATTGGTAGCTCAGTGTGTAAGTGATCAGGCATGTACAGCCTATGCTGGAGGACATTCTATAAGAATGCATCAACTATAATACATTAAGGGGAACTTACTGGCCTAATGAAACATCTGTGAAAATAACCTCTTATGGTTTTAATAAAAACAAGCTACAAGAGTAAGTCATACAGTTTATCCACGTCATACAGTTTATCCACTGGAGATACAGAGAGTGTATGAGTTCAAAAGAAGAAGAAGAAAAATAAAATACAGTGTAGCTAAACCATACAGCCATATTGTTACCTGCCATAAATTATGGCCTGCATGAGAATATCAGGACCAAATACTAGCCTGTTGTCTTTACAGAGTAAACAAGTGAATAGACCAAGGGTGTTACCACACCTACACATACAGCTGAAGATAAAAGGGTGTTACCACACCTACACATACAGCTGAAGATAAAAGGGTGTTACCACACCTACACATACGGCTGAAGATAAAAGGGTGTTACCACACCTACACATACGGCTGAAGATAAAAGGGTGTGACCACACCTACACATACGGCTGAATATAAAAGGGTGTGACCACACCTACACATACGGCTGAATATAAAAGGGTGTTACCACACCTACACATATGGCTGAAGATAAAAGGGTGTGACCACACCTACACATACGGCTGAAGATAAAAGGGTGTGACCACACCTACACATACGGCTGAAGATAAAAGGGTGTTACCACACCTACACATATGGCTGAAGATAAAAGGGTGTGACCACACCTACACATACGGCTGAAGGTAAAAGGGTGTGACCACACCTACACATACAGCTGAAGATAAAAGGGTGTTACCACACCTACACATACGGCTGAAGATAAAAGGGTGTGACCACACCTACACATACGACTGAAGGTAAAAGGGTGTGACCACACCTACACATACGGCAGAAGATAAAAGGGTGTTACCACACCTACACATACGGCTGAAGATAAAAGGGTGTTACCACACCTACACATACAGCTGAAGATAAAAGGGTGTGACCACACCTACACATACGGCTGAAGATAAAAGGTGTTACCACACCTACACATACAGCTGAAGATAAAAGGATGTGACCACACCTACACATACAGCTGAAGATAAAAGGGTGTGACCACACCTACACATACAGCTGAAGATAAAAGGGTGTTACCACACCTACACATACAGCTGAAGATAAAAGGGTGTGACCACACCTACACATACAGCTGAAGATAAAAGGATGTGACCACACCTACACATACAGCTGAAGATAAAAGGATGTGACCACACCTACACATACAGCTGAAGATAAAAGGATGTGACCACACCTACACATACAGCTGAAGATAAAAGGATGTGACCACACCTACACATACAGCTGAAGATAAAAGGATGTGACCACACCTACACATACAGGCTGAAGATAAAAGGATGTGACCACACCTACACATACAGCTGAAGATAAAAGGATGTGACCACACCTACACATACAGCTGAAGATAGGAGCAATGCAAGTCCTTGACTTATTAACAGAGTCAGTGCCAAACAAAACGTAGGTTTGGACCTAACAAAAATGGATTGTGCAAAAATAGGAAGTAGGGGTATGACACAATTATGACTTAAAGGTTGGTAATATGGTAGGGACATTTTGTATTATATATCAAATTAAAGGAAGTTGCATAGGGAAAACTACTGTATTGATATTTTAAGTACAGTTTGATTTATAAGCCCATGGCAGTTATGGGAAGTTTGAATAAGATGATTTATCATTCCATGGCACTTAATCAGTTATTGCATCTTCCGTGCCACTCCAACAAAGGTACAGATGGGGTTATGAGACATAAAAGAAGAGAGACAGTTACTGTATTAGTGACATAAAAGTATTGAGCCTTCACATATATTAGCTCATTCCGCCTGTGTGTTACCAAGGCCCATGAGGGAAGCAAGGAACAGTGACAGTGTAACCTGTCATGCATGAGGTGAGAGTTGAGTAAGGAAGATTGCCATGAACTGACCACCCCATCCTGCAGAAGACTTTAGCTGCAAAGTCTGACAAATCATAATCTGGGGGACTAGCATGAGTTGGTGGAAGGTCTGTATTCCACTGGGAGATGAAAGGCAGAAGCAGAAGAAGATTAACTCATTGTTCCTAACTCCTTGTGCTCATACATTTGTCACTTTAATCCATTCTTCCCAGATTCTTTCTTAACCTTTCTGCTTCAAACAAATATTATTATAACTCCTTCAGACCCAAATATTTGTTAGCTAAAGTAACAACTTCCAGGGATAGAACAAATTTAACTAACACCTGCCTAGGACTGAAACAGTTAAGAAGTCAGGTGCTAAGCTCTAAGCCACACTTTGTTTCACATGCAGACAATTCTCTGGCTTCAGTTTTGCAATGCTGCATCAACAAAGGAGCCCTACTAGTAGTAAAATTACCCTGCCACCATTGGAGATCGATCCCAGGTTAACAGTGTGGGTAGGACAGTATCTATGCTTCCAGAGCTACTCAAAAGCAGAATTGATATACTCTACCATAATCCAAGTCCACAAGAACATTTCCTTGTCCATTGATCATGAATGTAATGAAACTGTATCGTTCATAGACATCTTAATCTGCCATTGAGGGGATGGCACCATCCAAAGATCAGTCTATCAAAAGGAACATGGGCAGTTCTAAATTGCTGTTATATAGCCTGGGACACAGAGTTAAGGTGAATGCCCAACCTTGCTAAATACCCCATGGCTTGTGCATTCATCACTTCTGGCAGCAAAAGTCGAATTCCTGGCCGTCATGTGTTGGAACTGTTTTAACTAACAGGAGAAGGGGCTGTGGCGAGTCTCTGGCGCCGTACAAAAACCAGAACGCTCTGGATATGTATGCATGTACGTATATGCACAGCCATAAGTGTACGCACATACATATCTAAACTCGAGTAAGACCATAGGAATTGCATCCTTTTTGTAGATACTGATACAAAATACTGGGCAATTAAACTTCAGATAGCGTTTAAGTATGTAAGATTGTCGATCAAGGACATGAAAAGAACATGCTGACAGATTGGCAAAGGAATGTAGAAGACTACCTCAGCCAGATATAGACATAGCCTATAATAAGACCAAGAGATTTATAAGGAGCAATTCTAGACCAAAGTAGGAATCAGAAAGATGATGCATATTTCAAACTCTACCGAATAGAACATGTAACAATCATAATACTCTACACAGGATATGACAGGCTGAAATATCACATGCTTAATAAACTAAAGATAGGAGACACTGATGAATGTAACTGTGGAACTGGTAAAATGACAACCAAACATTTGTTGCATGATTGTCCAACATATGCAGAACAGAGAAAAATATTTTGACTTAACCCACGCCATTTGAAGACAAAATTTACAGCGATACCAACAAACTCAAGTTGACTGCTGCTTTGTTTGGGTATATTCATGTTATTGTATGATGGTGTATGAAGAAGATGAAGAATAATGGATATTTGTTAAGCAAACAACCAAGAAAATCCCCCTGAAACATAAAGAGCTATGGTGAAGAAATAATAGAAATCATAAAAATGCCACCGACTATCAACATGAATAATGAAGAACTAAAAGAAATTAGACCACACAGAAATCTCAGTGCAACATCAGAAGGAAGATAACATTTTATGGCCATGACACTGGATGAGCACATTGCAAAATACCAAGCAGTGAGAATAATTCAACTAATGAAACAATGTAGCAAGAATTTGAATAGTCAATGAAAATGTACAGATATCTATACATGGCCACTGCCAAGACTCACCTAAAATTTGCATTCTTCACAGATGGCTCAGAGTTCTCTCTCGGAAGATTAGTGCCATTGTTATAATTTGTTTTGTTGTCCTGACTGCGGGCTGGGCACGGTTTCACTGACAGGTCAAGAGGATGGTCATCATCATGGCGTATGGGCACACCAATACGGGTCACTTCCAATTTTGGTCTTTCTACAACTCCATGGCGTGGGCTACTGTCATTGGTCATCCTCTGAAAGGAATCTTCTGTGTGAGCCAGCTGGTCAACATGGATGACTTGTTCTGTCTCAATGAATCTTGCATCTATGAAAGCAGGTTTGACCAAGTGGGTTTGGGACTGACTTTGACTAGGGTGGTAGTAGTCTTGTGGGTAGCTTCTGGGGTTAATTCCGTCTGAAACAGGCTCCCTGGAAGTCATGGCCAGGTCTCTTCGCTGTCTGGGACCTGCTGTAAATGCTGATCTGTTGGCTTGTAGTGGTGGCCCCTGGTTCTGAACAGGGACTACAGGACTGGGGGTTTCACTGTTGAGGGAGACAGGCAGTAAGTAGAAGGCACTAGTGTCTGTGTGTGTGGTAGCAGGTGATGAGTGATGAAAGGAAGGTCGCTGGTCACAGTCAGTTGTGCTTGTCTGTTTTGGGAATTGATGATGCTGATGCTGTGTGGCATGAGGATGATGTTTCAGCTGGGAAAAGAACATGCGACAACTGTGACAGGAGCAAGACTGCGAAGGAATGTGGTATACGGGCATTAACCCATTGCCACCAGACATGTTGTTCTTCACTTTGTCTGCTAGAATCAGTGGTGGTGGTGGGTTAGAGCTGGCCATCTGATTACCATCATGGGTTCGAGTGTGATTCTGCTGGTGGTGAATATGGCTAGGCAAATGCTGGTGGTGATGATGGTGATTGTCATGAGGACTTAGCTGGTATCCAGATGAGGCTGATCCAGGCAGGCACTTTTTGACTGAGGAGGGGGATGGTGACTTCTGCCTCATGTGGTGAGTCTGATGAATCATGACGGAAGCTGGTGGAGCCACATTTTTAGATACCATCATGGATGGAATTCCACCCGCAGTCCCAAACTGATGATGGTTCATGTGGAGGATATGTGTGTTATCACCGATGTGAGATGCCATGTAACCACCTCTCACATCTTGATACCCAGATTTTCCAGGCTCATGAGTAGATTTAGGAGCACTATTGACTGGGCTGCCCAGTCGAGGCCGACCCCTCTTTCGGCCCATGGTTGTGCTAGACTGATGCTCCTTCTGAACTGCATGTCTCTGAGCCTCCACTAGAGCTCTGTTCTGGCTAGAACTATGGTATAATAGTCCAGGGTTAGCCTGAGTATACATGCTACTGGATGACACAGCAACATCTGCATGACCAGATGATGGTGTCACTTTGTTAGTATCTCTGGTAGAGGGTGTTAAGAGTTTGCTAATCATTTCTGTCTGGCTGATGACCTGGTCAACTATATCCTGGACGCTGATGGTGCCATCTTTGTTAGTATTCTGTTGTTTGTCTTTATCTCCTGAAGGATTGTTAGTTGTATTTTTATTTCCGTTAAATCCATCTATGTGAACTGAGGGACTGATAATGCCACCACTGCTATGAGTTATTTGGTGTCTGTCAATGACGGATGTGTTAATTCCACTAATATTTTTGTCCACGTTTCGGGGTGGCTTATTATTTTCAGCTTCTTCTTTTAAAGCCTTTTGTCTCTCATCCTCTTCAAATGATAAAAAGCTCTCCACAAGCACTTTCTCGATGTGGTCCTTAAAACACAGGTTAGTTTTGACTGGAGATTGTATGTTCTCTGAAGATTCCAGTTTTCCCTTTGGTGTTACCTCAGAGTGAGACTGCAAACCCAGAGTTGAGCTCAACATTTGTTCACTGGTGGAACTATCTCCTATTCCACTCCCTGCTGACTGGCTCTCATTTCTGAGAGAATTATCAAGGACTCTGTCAATCACATTCTGTAGTTTCACAGGTCCAGATGTGGTGAAAGGAGATCTTAAAGCAGCTGAATGATCTGGAGACTTCTTGGCCACTTCCCACATCAACATCTGTCCATGGGACTCTTTACTCATGGCCAACTGGGAGAGCTCTTCACACTTCTCCAAGTCTATTGTCTTCAGTCGCTCTTGCAGATATGCTGAGAATGTCTGCTTCTCTGTTGATGACCGTGGCTGTATTACAACATCACTGTTTGACTTTTCCAGAGATTGTTCACAGATTCTTGTTTTGAGACCTGACTGTTCATTAACTCTTGCTTTCAAACCTACCTCACAAATGTCCTGTCCTTGTCTTGTCTGATAATTAGGACCATCACAGTTACCAGTACTGTCTTTGATCTCACTGTTTTCTTTTCTTAGCTGCATCTCTTGAGTCTCTTTAACTTCAACACCGCTATAGTGGTCATCTGAAGTATAACAGTCCTCAAGTTGGTTACAACCTTCAGACCCTGATACCTTCAACTGTTTGTTAGAATCATCATTGGGTGAGTCTGAACTTCTTGACCTGGAAGACACAAATTCGTTTTTCAAATCATTGCTCACTTCTTCGTTAGAACAATCTGAGGCCAGAAGATCATCGTCAGTTTTGCTGTCTGCTTGTGGGGAGTAATCATTGTTTGATGAAAGACAATTTTCGATGACTGTGTCAATAGCTGCTCGTATCGACATTCTACTGACCTCGAGTTCAGTTCTTGATCTGAGACTTGAAAACTCTGCCATTTCTGACTCACCGCGACCCGACGACATGAGGGCGTTGATGTTGTTTTTCCATGCTGCATTAGGTCGTGTGTCTGCACTGTCTGTTTTGATTTTACTCTCAGATGTGATATGTGATGAAACTGATGAGTGCTGGGATGAGGTGACTGCTGCTGTTCCATCTGCATGAGCTGAACACTGCTGGCCCATTTTCTAGGAAACTAAACCTGTACAAAAAAAGAAAGAAAAACAAGGAGGTCAGCATGGCCGAATGGATAAGAGGGCTCATTCTTAAACATCCGGTGAGCTAATGCTGATATTGCGGATTCAACCCATACAACGGTCAGTTTGACTAAAATTTTGACTTCTCATCCTTGACTTGGGCAAGTGGAAAGGTAGATAACAAACCACATTAAGGAATACACAAGCTTGGTAGACCGGGTAAAGCCAACAGACTAGAGAAGGCAGATCTACCAGAAACATATACTACAATCGCATGCATACAAAAACCCACATGTGATGACACAGTATTAGATAACTCCCTACACAATAACAACCACAAACCTTCTCATAGTTTTGATGTCCGCATTTTGCCCATGCCTTTATAATGCATATCTTTTATATTGTTGCTGTTCTCTGTTAGCCTTGAATGATGTGTGAATGAAATAATGTATGAAAGAGAGTGATAGAAGGGCAGAATGTTAGACGGGCCTGCGTGCCCAATTCTTAACCCTTTGAAAACAAAGTTTGTTCGTTCGTTCGTTCGTTCATCTGTCTCTTGGTCCGTCTGCACATGTGGCGTGTACAGGTTTTTACTTCCTGAAATTAAAACTTCCTCCCCACAGACTTGTTTCCCCAGATGTTGGCGAGGATCATCAACCACATGGGAGAAATCCAATAGCTGTCATCTTTGTTGCCCATGTTTGTGTTGTGTTGCATAATGGATTGATAAATGAATGTTATTGATTGGTACAGCGGGACAAGTAAGTTGATGGGGGTATCCCAACATCATACATCTCCTTATGCAGTGTTTCATATAACAGTGTTTCTCAACTTTTTCAAAGCTGCGACCCCTATTGTAATATCTAAGTAACCCACAACAACCTTTTATAAGAGCCAAGCAACCCCAAATCCCTTTTATGACAGCAAAGTATCTTGCGACCCCCACCATATTTGCGTAAAAGGACATGTTTAATAGGCTAAGTATGATTTGATAATACAAAATTTTGCATCATGCACAATATTTTATTTCAGCTGACAATTTATAACACATAATTAGCTTAAGTATGGTAAAAGATTTAATTTCTTTTGAACTCCACTGATCTCCTAGTGCTATGGAAGTTCCTTTCACCTTTTGTATTCTTATTTTAATATTTCTGTCTGTTCCCCCATTTTGTCTACATTGCTGCCTAAATAGATGTACGATTTTAGCTCCTGAAATAAGGTTTCAATAAGGGAGATCCGGTTATAATTTGCTTGTGTTTTATTCTCATTATTTTTCCTCTACAGCTGTGGGAAATTTAGCAGCAGACCACCTTGCTTTGCTTTTCATACAATGGTATGTGTGCCACTCATTAAGAAAGCAATGGCAAACTACTGAGCATAAACTTATCAACCAAGAAATCACAACAGCCAAAAATCACTGTCTTATAAGCTTTAGCGTATCATTTGACATCCAGTTGATCTTTCTGGTCCCTTTATGTGAGACAATATCTTTGGCTGGTGCTGTTAGGTTATCTCTAGCATGCATAGTTAATTCATCAGGTGTTATCTCATTTTGGACTGCCATCAATATTTCACACTTGTTCTCCACTACAACCACATATTTTCCGGGTATTTTGCTGGTACTATAGTGGACTGGCTTTGATATTTAATCATATTTCTGAGTTTAACTTTTAGTACTGCCATTAAGAGAGGGAGAGAGATAAGAGAAGGGGGAGGAGGAGGAGGAGAAGAAGAAGAGGATGAGAAGAAGAAGAAGAAGAAGAAGAAGAAGAAGAAGAAGAAGAAGAAGAAGAAGAAGAAGAAGAAGAAGAAGAAGAAGAAGAAGAAGTCATTTAAACTGATTTGCTTATCTTCATGTGTTCATATATTCCACATATACAAACAACACAGTTCACCAACCAAAGTGCAAGCACGCCAGCCAGCGGTGCCAGCCAACCTTCAGCTAGTTAGTACACTGGGACCACACACAGGCACTCGGCACATAAAGCTGGTCATGGTACAGCCTGGCTAAAGTACAAGTGAACCCCGAGGTTGCCCTGCAGACGTGTGGTAAGACATCATAATGCTGGTTGGGTCAATCACGACGATGTGTGTACGCGTGTGTATGTTTAAGTATGTATATCCCACTCTGCGCACTGGATTTGTGTCTGTGGACAATGACATCCTTAACGCCCGTGGAGGGAGCATTATTTATTTTATTAACCGAGGTTTAATCCCTGCATGTCTAGGTGCTGTGCCGAATCCCTGCACGTCTAGGTGCTGTGCCGAATTATGACCTGGTTACATCCTAGATTAGTTTAGTTTAGTCCACGGATCAACATCACAACATCCTAGTTTAGTTTAATTTAGTCGACGGATCAACATCACAACATCCTAGTTTAGTTTAATTTAGTCGGCGGATCAACATCACAACATCCTACTTTAGTTTAGTTTAGTCGATGGATCAACATCACAACATCCTAGTTTAGTTTAGTTTAATCGACAGATCAACATCACAACATCCTAGTTTAGTTTAGTTTAGTCGACGGATCAACATCACAACATCCTAGTTTAGTTTAGTAGACGGATCAACATCACAACATCCTAGTTTAGTCGACGGATCAACATCACAACATCCTAGTTTAGTTTAATTTAGTCGGCGGATCAACATCACAACATCCTAGTTTAGTTTAGTTTAGTCGACGGATCAACATCACAACATCCTAGTTTAGTTTAATTTAGTCGGCGGATCAACATCACAACATCCTAGTTTAGTTTAGTCGACGGATCAACATCACCGCACACGGGTGTATCCCATAAGTGCTCCGTTCTACTCCTAACTCAAGCCTGAGTTCGGAGAAACTCAGCTCAGTGTACGAACTCCGTAGCACCGGCGAGGATCCTGAAATACTTTGGACAGATTTTTAACTCGACATTTTGCCCGGGCAGCTACTTTATTTTTCGATTTCCAACTGCCAAGGGATTTTTTTACGTGCGCAACAACACACGGGCGTCCGATCTCACTACCCAGAGACCAGGGGCAATTTGGTACTAGAAGCTCACGTGAAAAAAATCCCGCCCCTCACCGGGACCTCCAGCACTCGAGGCGGACACCATACCCCCCCCCCCTTTCCGGTTGTGGTTACATGCTAATATGCCTCTCCGTAAATGTTAAGTTCCAGTAGCAGTCTTGCATGCCCTGCTGGTTTCTATGTTTAAAGAGGGGAACAAGAGGCCGGCAAGACTATTCCCCCTGGAGATGGTACTTTGGTACCGGGTGGGGACGAAAGTATCTACACCAAACGTGACTTCGACAGTCCTTTCTCAACTGAACGCCATTGCGTCCGTCGGACGTAAGAGTTGAAACTCAGTGGGAAAAAGGATTCACTATCAATATACCAACCAATCGTGTGAGTTATGAGTGCATGTTGTGCGTATTTATATCCGTATGCTTATGCAACACGTGACAGACCACGCGTTCTTAATACCCTCTACACCCTGAGGTGCATGACAAGCGACAGATGCAGTTCGGTCGATTGAGACAGGTGCGCGCACGAGGGTGTGTGTTTACTTGTGTGTATATGTCTATGGATATACGATTATGTTTATTTTTATGATTGTACGTGTGTGTATTTGTGTGCGCGTGCGCAAAACATGCAACAATACATGTTGAGTCCCTCCTATGCAACCCCAGCTTTGCGAGAAGCGACAGATGCAGCGCGGCCAATCAAGAGAGTAACGTGAGAAATACATTCACAAACACTGATCGGCAAACTGAGCAGACACAAGTACCACACAAACCGTGGGATTCCGCGGACACAAATGACAACCGAACACTCGAAATCTATAGACACACGGGGAATCAAACCCGAAGGAACAAGGCACTCCTATGGGCAACCAGCTAGAGGCTGCCAACTCGGCATTTTCGAGGTTTCGATATAGCCACGAGTTGAAGTTCACTTCTCTAGGGTAAACACTGTTAGTTTTGTGAAGGTGACACGTTCCAATCCGGGTGGGATCATATCTTTCAATTTTTCAATTGTGTAGTATGAACTGCTATCTCTACACCGTGTTTTCTATGACACCCATTAATGCTTGCAACTTTATTTCACACTTACCAGGTCATGGTGGTATAAGGCATCAAGCACTTGACCTACACCTGGGCGAAACCCGCAAATATTTGCACTTTTCTACCTGGCATTAAAGTCACAGTGTCAGAGTGTTAATATGTCTGCATACCAACCCAGTGTCCTGAGTTCAATTACCCAGCTCTTGGGGTAGACCTGACCTTATGACATTTTATACGCGATAGTTTGGCTGAACAACTTCGGGGTGGGGGGGGGGGGGGTGGTGGTGGAGGAGATGCGACGAGGAAGGCAGCGTGATCATTCTGCCTTTTAACAAAGATAAAGCAACATATAAAACAGCAGTTTTACCATTTTGCCCTCTAACAAACAAGGCAAACTATAAAACAGCAGTGTGGCTATTCTGTTCTCTAACAAACAAGGCAAACTATAAAACAGCAGTGTGGCTATTCTGTCCTCTAACAAACAAGGCAAACTATAAAACAGCAGTGTGGCTATTCTGTCCTCTAACAAACAAGGCAAACTATAAAACAGCAGTGTGGCTATTCTGTCCTCTAACAAACAAGGCAAACTATAAAACAGCAGTGTGTCTATTCTGTCCTCTAACAAACAAGGCAACTATAAAACAGCAGTGTGGCTATTCTGTCCTCTAACAAACAAGGCAACTATAAAACAGCATGTGGCTAATTCTCTAACAAACAAGACAAACTATAAAACAGCAGTGTAACCATTATGTTCTCTAACATACAATGCAAACTATAAAACAGCAGTGTAACCATTATGTTCTCTAACAAACAAGACAAACTATAAAACAGCAGTGTAACCATTATGTTCTCTAACAAACAAGACAAACTATAAAACAGCAGTGTAACCATTATGTTCTCTAACAAACAAGACAAACTATAAAACAGCAGTGTAACCATTATGTTCTCTAACAAACAAGACAAACTATAAAACAGCAGTGTAACCATTATGTTCTCTAACAAACAAGACAAACTATAAAAACAGCAGTGTAACCATTATGTTCTCTAACAAACAAGACAAACTATAAAACAGCAGTGTAACCATTATGTTCTCTAACAAACAAGACAAACTATAAAACAGCAGTGTAACCATTATGTTCTCTAACAAACAAGACAAACTATAAAACAGCAGTGTAACCATTATGTTCTCTAACAAACAAGACAAACTATAAAACAGCAGTGTAACCATTATGTTCTCTAACAAACAAGACAAACTATAAAACAGCAGTGTAACCATTATGTTCTCTAACAAACAAGACAAACTATAAAACATCAGTGTAACCATTATGTTCTCTAACAAACAAGACAAACTATAAAACAGCAGTGTAACCATTATGTTCTCTAACAAACAAGACAAACTATAAAACAGCAGTGTGACCATTATGTTCTCTAACAAACAAGACAAACTATAAAACAGCAGTGTGACCATTATGTTCTCTAACAAACAAGGCAAACTATAAAACAGCAGTGTAACCATTATGTTCTCTAACAAACAAGACAAACTATAAAACATCAGTGTAACCATTATGTCTCTAACAAACAAGACAAACTATAAAACAGCAGTGTAACCATTATGGTCTCTAACAAACAAGACAAACTATAAAACAGCAGTGTGACCATTCTGCCCTCTACAAACACAAGGCGCACCAGGTACGTGCAAACAGCATAAAGCTGACACAGTTTGTTAACACCTGGTTGCGTATCAGCTTGACAAATAGGGAGAGTTCAAGGTTATGTCACTGGTTATAGTTCTGCAGCTGATTAAATTATTAAATTATCGCTGTTGGAATGAGTGTGTGTGTATGTGTTTAAGAAGGTGGATATGTGATAGCCGAGAAACAATATACAAAGAGATGAAGATACAGAAAATAATGGTTGTTAAAGTTAAACAAGGTGAAGGTGAGAGAAAGAGAGAGAGGGAAAGAGAGGGGGGGGGGAGAGAGAGAGAGAGAGGGAGAGAGAGAGAGAGAGAGAGAGAGAGAGAGAGAGAGAGAGAGAGAGAGAGAGAGAGAGAGAGAGAGAAAGTGTGGGGGAACGGAGGGGGAATAAACTGTGGTAACAGAGAAACAATAGAGAGTAGTTATGGTTGAAAAGAAACAACAGAAAATGGCTGTGGTTTAAGAGAAACAACAAATATTAGCTAGAGTTGAACACACAATAAAATGCAGTGTAACTATAATTGAAACAAAACGGCCAGAGGGTAGTTGTACATGTAATTGAAGAGAAAAAATTTAGAGTAGAGGAAGTTGAAAAGAATCAACAGAGAGTAGCTATGGTAAGAGAAAAACAACAGAAAGTAGCAACAGTAAAAAGGAAACGATAGAGAGTAGCTGTGGTAAAAAACGAAACAGAGTAGCTATAATTGAAGAGAAAGGACAGAGTAGTTATGGTAAAAGAGAAACATTAGAGAGCAGCTATGGTAAAAGGGAAACAATACAGAGTAGCTATAGGAAGAGAAACAATAGAGAGTAGCTATAGTTTAAGAGAAACAATAGAGAGTGGCTATAGTTGAAGAGAAACAACAGGATAGCTATAATTGAAGAGAAACAACAGGGAGTAGCTGTGGTATGAGAGATACTATAGAGAGTACTTATGGTAGGGTGAAAGAAAAGAAAGTGAGTGTGTGAAAGAGGAGTGGAGAGACAGAATGAGATAGAAAGAATGAGAGAGAGCGAGAGAGAGAGAGAGAGAGAGAGAGAGAGAGAGAGAGAGAGAGAGAGAGAGAGAGAGAGAGAGAGAGAGAAGGGGGATGAATACAAGAATAGAGAAAAAATGATATAATAGTATGAGTGTAAGAAAATAGATTATAACGGCTGCAAGAATAGGGAGAGGCATTGCGTGAAGAGAGAGAGAGAGAGAGAGAGAGAGAGAGAGAGAGAGAGAGAGAGAGAGAGAGAGAGGAGAGAGAGAGAGAGAGAGAGAGAGAGACTCAGTGAAACAGCAGAGCGAAGAAAGGGAGGTGCCGTGACGAAAAGAGATAGACAGAGAGAGAGAAAAGAAAGCATGAGCAGAAGAAGAAGAAGAAGAAGAAGAAGAAGAAGAAGAAGAGGAGGAAGAGGAAGAAGAAGAAGAAGAAGAAGAAGAAGAAGAAGAAGAAGAAACAACAACAACAACATCCTACTAGACTACACAGAGAGATGGAAATCGATGTTGCAAACAGTAAACAGCTATATAAATCCGACGACGCCGAGGCAGGAGTTTACGCAAAACAGCCAGCAGCTCAAGGACGCCGGAGATTAACTCGGCGAATAAATACGACACGGCCACATGAGACACTCACTCGTGGATGCGACTTCAGTATGTTATGTAAGAGGAACATGGTGAGTGCTGCTTGGGTCAGGCTTAGCCGGCGCGTTGCTGTAACGGCTAAGACGTTATGCTGACAGTGGCACGGACGCAGTCGGATCGGGTGTCAATGCCAGCTCTCGTCGTTCGCTTCGTGCAGCTTGCCTGTATCTGCCTTTCATTTCTCAACGGAACTGGTTCCCTTACCCAACTCATGCCAAGCTATTTGTAAATTTGTTCATGATTAGCTAGATTTGGCAGCTAAAGTTTTCTGCGGGGTGGGGAAGCCAACCCCACGCCACCTTTCTTAGTCGCCTCTTACGACATGTTTACCGTGTTACTCTTTGCTTCTTGTAGGGTGCTCCGGTAACACGCAGTGCGCCACCAAAAAATGTGATGGTCCTAACACTACATGCCGGCTTCCTGGCCTAGAGGTTAGCAACTTTTCTCCTTAATCTCGTATACTCTCGTAAGTAACGTGACGACGGTGAGAATCAGCAGTGGTTCGAATCGCGTCGGTAACTTACGGGGTATGTGAGCCGGCCGCTCAGAAACAATGGCAAACTACTGAGCGTAATCTTGCCAAGAAATCAACAATCAGCTGAAAGATGCTGATGTTGACAGCGATGTCCTGTAAAAGATATGCAAACATTTAATTTAACACTTTACATACTTACAGAAGTTCCTGTTACTGACTTGTTTTTTTAAGGGGTTAGTGTGGGGGTTCGGTGTAGGTCAGATCTGAGCTAGGGTTAGATCTGTGTTAGAGTTGATTTCGGTTTAGGTCAGATCTGAGTTAGGGTTAGATTTCGGTTTGCTGTAGATTAGTGGTAGGACTTAAGATTAAGGTAATGGTTTTGTTAGGTTGAAATTCCGGTTTTCGTTTAGGCCTGGAGCTAAGTTACAGTATGGGTTACATTTGGGTCAGAGCTTGGGTACTAACGTATCCATAAACACTCACATCAAGAGATGGTATATGCATGAATGAAAGTTCAACATACGGCAAAGCGAAGATTACGAGTGAGCTTGTTTGGCAGCCATTCTCCGCTAGAAGCACAGTGGCTATGTAGTAGTCTTTCCTGCCGGACCGGTAGGACATGTGTTCAAATCCCCTTCAATGTGGAGATTTTCCCCACTGACTTGATTTACAAAAAACACCAACCACCCAGATTCAGAAAACCTCAGTAAGTTGAACATGTTAGCACACCCTTTCTTACTCCCCCGTAATATAAATGAAGAAGACGCTAGATGTAATGTTTTAGTGTAGAAAGAAAGGCTATACATTACAAACAAATCCTGAGAGAGAGAGAGAGAGAGAGAGAGAGAGAGAGAGAGAGAGAGAGAGAGAGAGAGAGAGAGAGAGAGAGAGAGAGAGAGAGAGAGAGAGAGAGAGAGAGAGAGAGAGAGAGAGAGAGAGAGGAGTGAGAGAGAAAGAGGAGAATGAAGAGAGAGAGGGATATGCAGGGGTGAAATAGAGGAATAATGAAGATTAGTAACCATTTACATTTCTCAATGTAGTCTATTAAGAATATGCCACACGTGGCATATGGGGCTACTACGTGTTGTTAGAGAAACACATGCGCATGCATTCAAGGCTCATGCAATTTAATGTAAGAATTACGCAAATATAAGCAATATAATAATTTTAAATATGAGTCAATGTGAATAAAGGATAATGTGCATGTGTTAACGTCGTAAACAGTGAATAAATCATGTTGTTGCTCTACAGTCGTCGAAGGTGGGAGCGTGCTGCCAACACTTGGTAAAATGTATAAGTGCTACTGCACGAGAATCGATTATCACTCAGCGGAGATGCCCACAAGAGCTAAGGGGGGTTAATCCACTAAGTTGTTTACTCTATCCAAAAGCAGAACTAGTTGAAGAATCGAGTTTAGTAGGACTTTTCGCAAAGCGATAAACAACAAGCATTTCTGAAGGACATCTTCTGGCTCAAGATAGATAAGCTCGAGAGATTGTGAGTGTGAAATGTGTAGATAATTAATTAATGACTGCTGTATTCTGAATCACTTGTGATCATTTTGCACTAAACTGTTCAACAACATATATGCCTGCTAGGTGGCCAAGGGGTTACGGACGCAGTTTGAAATCCCGCATACCTGCATTCAAAACACAGCTGCGGGCGATTTGGCAGCAGACCGCCTTGCGTTGGGTTTTACGAAATGGTATGGGTACCGGTCGTTCAGAAAGCAATGGCAAACTACTGATCGTAAACTTGCCAAGAGATCACAACAGCAAAACTAATTGCTGGTGTTGACTGCAACATCTTGTAAGGGATATGCACCTAACTTTTAACACACACACACTCTCTCTCTCTCTCTCTTATATGTGGTAAGTTAAAAATGAGTCCTGATATCTTTATGTAACTCCTGTGTGCTTCTTCTGCATTATAACCATTGACACAAACTCACGCCAAACCCTCCTATCTGTTCCCACCCCCAGCAGCACGCTACACGTCCTTCACATTATTCATGTCTCTAAGTTTCTTCTCCGTGGTTTTAGGTCTCCATCCATCCATCATGTGCCATGCCGATAAGCGTGGGCGGTCATGTTCTGCCATTTCACTCGACCACCAGATTCGTGGATCAGCTCCGTGTTCTCGTCTCGACCATGCCACGTGGCTAAGCCATCCAGGTATTTACTAGTCAATGAAGGTTTTAGTTATTCTCTAAGTTTTTGTTCCCACATCAAAACTGACTTGGTGATTCAGTTCAATATTCTAAGCTTAATACTGTACTATGATTCATATTGACTTCCACAAACTTCCAAAAGCTATGAAGGCTTATCTTGTCTTGTTTATTTTTATGCTAATATCTCCATCTGTTCCTTCATCACTGTCTATTTTGACAGCCAAATATCTGTCTGATTCCACCACTTTTGATGTGCGGTTTCACCACAGACGGTCGCGTTATCACTTGCTTGATTTATTCTCGTAATCTGTCTTTCTCCTATACATGTTTAGATCTAATTAATTTGTTTAGGCGACGGATCGCCATCACGGCACACGAGTGTAACCCCATAATCCTAACTCAAGCCTGATTCGGGAGAATCTCATCTCAGTGTACGAAATCCGTAGCACCGACGAGGATCCTGAAATACTTTGGGTAGATTTTTAACTCGAAATTTTGCCTGGGCAGCGTCGTCAGGCTACTCTCTTTCGATTTCCAACTGCCAAGGGATTTTTTTACGTGCGCAACAATACAGACGGGCGTCCAATCTCACTACCCAGAGACCAGGGGAAATTTTGTTACTAGAAGTCCACGCGAAAAAAATCCCGGCCCCTCCAGCACTCGAGGCATACACCATACCTCGAGACCACTTAGCTCCCACATTTAGACCTAATTATTGTGACCTTCATTCAAGTGAATTTATATTATTTATAATTTCCTTTCTGTTGACAAGGGGGAAATGTCATCAGCGAAGTCAAGATGATGCAACTGTTCTATTAGAGTCAATTGAATTCCAAGTGACAATAGGCAATCCTGCTGTACCCTTGTTTTTATTTCAAAAGCATGTTTTAGTTTCCGTCATGGGGAACTTTCTGTCAGAGTCCGTCATGAGGAACTTTCTGTCAGCGTCCACTGAATTTGGTTGTAGCTATTGCTATTCTCATAATCCTGCCTATTGTCAGCAAGAATAATAAAAGTAACGATATACATTCCTGTGGCACCCTTGTTTTTATTTCAAACGCAAGTTTTAGTTTCCATAATGAGAAACTTCTCATTTCATGTATTTATATGCTGACTTTAACGACATTCTGTGGGATTCCGTAGTACCTCAGCAATTTTCCAAAGAGATTTCCTAGCAATGCTGTCCAAAGCTGTTTTATAGTCCACAAATCCAATATACAGCCGTTAATTCATTTCAACGATTTGCTCTATTATTCTGCGTAATATGGTTATCTGGTCAGTGCGGGATATTCTTGGCCAGAAGCCTGAATCTTACTCCCGTAACTGTCTATGGCATCTCTTAATTTCTCCAGAGTGGTCCTCCATCCATCATGTGCCATGCCGGAAAGCGTGGGCGGTCATGACTCGCCATTTCACTAGATCATCAGAGTCGTGGATCTGCTCAGTGTTCTTGTTTCGACCATGCCATGTGGACAAGTCATCCAGGTATTTACTTCTCGGTCTTCCCCTTCGATCTTGCCAGTTGTCACCAAGTTCTCCAATTCTGTTCATAATATGCCCACAAAGTTTTGACTATCTACGTCTAATGTCTCTAATCAATCTAAGATACATTGATTTACTGCATTAAAACTGGTCAAAATTTCGTGGTTTATGTTAATTACCCCAGGTGTTTCCACTTCATTCCTTCATAACCAGTGTTATCTGTTCCTATCTTGGCATTTAGGTCACCCCATCTCCATTTATTTGAATACCTACAGTACTTTGGAATTTGATGCCAAATTTCTCCTTAGCTAATTCACCTATATCATCTTTTGGTGCATTATTCTGGATCACATTCATATTTACTTGTTTGTGTGGTTATAAAATGCTGCTACTGTTAATCTATAACTATAAATGCTATCTTTGCTCTTCCTTCACTATGAGGGGCAGTTTCCTCTGTTTGGCCACAACACTTTTTCACCTGTGTTTATATTCTTTTAGCTTGTTCCATTCTATTTTATTTAGCATGTTAAAAAAAATGCTAATCTGAGAATATTTCACTTCCCCTACCACTTGTACTGTTTTACCTAACTCATACATAATTCTAACATACCAGGTGCCAATTCTCGAGATGTTCCTAGGCAAAAAGGAGGTATTTCCACAAAGTATGTTGATTATGTACACAGAATAAATCAGGGAAGGGAACTGAAGTGTGGGGCATGTATGGTGTAATTTTCTAAACCAAGTTCTAGTTCAGACATATTGAATATTATCCTATTTGGAAAGTCGTTCCCTGGGGTCTGGTTCATGATTAACTTACAAAATGAGATATTTTTCATAGTAAAAAAAAAATCCATGACCCATCCTAGTGGAGGAATGAATAGTCATATATCTTCCATAGGTAAGCACGGCCGAATGGATAAGAATGCATGTTCTTAAACATCCGGTGTGCTGATGCAGAGATAAGGGGTTCACCTGGCAGCTTGGACTAAAATGTTGATCTATCCTCCTTGGAGACGTTAATTACAAGTGCCTCTGAAGTCGGAGTGGGTTCGCCTGATGGCAAAAGACATTGTAAATAGGTCAAGCTAATCCACACGCAAAATTTAGTCCAGCACTCCTAGAAGTAGTGGTATGCACTACGTTTGAGTTCAAAGCGAGTGCAAAACAATATACCTTCCATCTCTCTACTGTGACACTGAATGGTGTGCAACACCTACTGATTGTGACTGGTCAAGAAATATGGAGCTAGCAACCAAAATGCCTTACACATGACAAGGAACCAACTACTTTACTTATAGGCAACTTGCTGGTGATTAGGTATGGGTGGGCACTAAGAGAGGTTACAGTAAGAAATGATAAGATAGCCAAATAAGAAAATAATTAATTAATTACTCAAATATTTAACAGTGTTCTGTTGGAGATGATGACATGAAACATATCAGGATATTAATTGATGCATTCTGTTGGAGATGATGACATGAAACATATCAGGATATTAATTGATGCATTCTGTTGGAGATGATGACATGAAACATATCAGGATATTAATTGATGCATTCTGTTGGAGATGATGACATGAAACACATCAGGATATTAACTGATGTATTCTGTTGAAGATGATGACATGAAACATATCAGGATATTAACTGATGTATTCTGTTGGAGATCACAAAATATGAAGAAGCATTATCACTGGCGCCAATTGGCAAGGTAGTTGAAGATAATCGTGCATGATACTACTTATTCTTGCTAAGATGTTCAAAATATGTTTGGAAATAATGCAATTTAAATAAACTCAAGTCTATACACAAGGATTTTATATATGCTACTTGTCAATCAATATATCACATACTTTTTGCCTGGACAGGAAAAGAAGTTAGTTGCATATCCTTTATAGGATGTAACAATCAACTCCAACATTGTTTGCTGTTTGTGATTCCTGGACAAGTTTGCATTCAGTAGTTTGCCATTGCTTTCTGAACGACCAGCACTCATACCATTGTATGGAAACCAATGCAAGGTGGTCTGATTCCGCAGCTGTGTTTCGAACGCGGTATGCAGGATTACGAATTGCATTTATAACCCCTTCGCCACAGAGCCGGACAGGACTAGCTGTGAGGAAAGGAACTCGTCACCCCACCTCATTATGTCATGGCTTCAAGCATGTAAAGGCCTAACACTGCATACCACTATGGCAGTATATGATATGGGACTATCTTTTACTGTCACAATTATTAACCATATGTAACAATGTGTGTGGTACTACTGCAGTTCTGGGGTGTGCTTTATTACAATATAGTCCTGGAGCGTGTTAAGTTAGTTGCATATCCTTAACAGGACGTTGCAGTCAACCCCAGCATTTTTGACTGTATGTGATTCCTGGGCAAGTTTAAATTCAGTAGTTTGCCATTGCTTTCTGAATGACCAGCACTCATACCATTGTATGGAAATCAACACAAGACGGTCTGCTTCCAAGACAGCTGCAGCTGTGTTTCAAATACGATATGCAGGATTATGAATTGTGTTCGTAACCCCTTCGCCACAGAGCTGGCTGGAAAATCACCCGCAGCGTGTGGTCCTACGGTAATCTGGAGTGGTGGCACAACTTCAACCTGCAGTTTGTGTTATTACAACAATGGCTGGGAGTATGTGGTAATACTTCACTCCTGGGGTGTGTGTTATTGCAATATAGTCCTGGAGTGTGTGGTAATACTTCACTCCTGGGGTGTGTGTTATTGCAATATAGTCCTGGAGTGTGTGGTAATACTTCACTCCTGGGGTGTGTGTTATTGCAATATAGTCCTGGAGTATGTGGTAATACTTCACTCCTGGGGTGTGTGTTATTGCAATATAGTCCTGGAGTGTGTGGTAATACTTCACTCCTGGGGTGTGTGTTATTGCAATATAGTCCTGGAGTGTGTGGTAATACTTCACTCCTGGGGTGTGTGTTATTGCAATATAGTCCTGGAGTGTGTGGTAATACTTCACTCCTGGGGGGTGTGTGTGTTATTGCAATATAGTCCTGCAGTGTGTGGTACTTCTTCACTCCTGGGGTGTGTGTTATTGCAATACAGTCCTGCAGTGTGTGGTACTGCTTCACCCCTGGGGTGTGTGTTATTGCAATATAGTCCTGGAGTCCCCTCTGATGTGTCTCCACCTTGAAGAGGTAGAGGGACTTGCGTGTTTCAATGACCCCAAGAGCTATGCTGACGGTAGCCCAGCTACTGGTAGGGTCTCCCATGTCGGACAGGTCAAGGGATAGGAACCGGACTAAGAGAGACATACACCTGCTGCCTTGTAGGTAGACTGGGGATAGACAAAGGCTAAGGAGAGCACACCCGAAAAATGCTTGTCGAAATCGGATGTACTGAGTCACAGGCATGACAGAACGGCGCAACCGTTACTGAATCAATCCATGATGCCACAAATTAAAATTAATCAGTATGGTGCTAATCCTGTGAAGTCCCATCAGGCGGTGATAGTGCCGGGCCCCCTGCCTCGAGGGGGTCCACCCATTACTACTGGTGGTCACCTTCCCCTGTGCTGTGGAGTCAAGGCACAGAGGAGTAGGTTAAGAGCTACTGACCATACACTCAACATACTACAGTGGAACTCCTGAAGGAGTTTCTAACACGAACGTCCCCCTAACAAATCATCTTCATAAAGATAGAATAGATGTGGCATGCATTCAAGAGACACACCTCAACGCCCATCACAGATTCTCAGTCAGAGGATATAAAGCCATATGTTTCAACCATGAAGGACCAAAGGACGAGTTCTAATACACGAAACACTATACCTTGTAGTGAAGTATCTGTGATCTCTGACAACCAAACAGAAATTATAGGTGTTGATATAATGATAAAGAACGTGAAAATAAGAATTTACAATCTGTATAGCCCAGTAGATAAAGACCTTACACTTTCAAACATGAAAATAACTGACACAAAGGGCATCACTGTCGGAGACTTTAATCATCATTATGCGCCATGCCGGTAAGTGTGGGTGGTCATGTTTTGCCATCTCACTCGATCACCAGAATTGTGGATCAGCTCAGTGTTCTTGTCTCGACCATACAACATGGCCAAGCCATCCAGGTATTTACTTCTCTGCCCTCCCCTTGTTCTCTTCCCATCGATCTTGCCAGTTGTCACCAAGTTCTCCAATTTATTTCTTCTCATAACGTGACCAAAAAATTGTGACTGTCTACGTCTAATTTCTCTAATCAGTTTACGGTTTTCATTTGTTTCTTGTAGGACTTGGTCATTGGTTTTTCTGTCTGTCCATGGTATTCTTTGCATTCTCCTCAGAAACCACATTTCCACAGCCATCAGATGTTTTTCAGCTTGGCTTCACCAAGCTTCACATCCACACAAAAGCATAGGCTCTATGTAGCACCTCAACACTCTTTTTCTCGTTGCAAATGACATCTTTTTATTGGTCAGTATGTTTTTCATCTTGCAAAAGGCTGCCTTCACCATGGCGATTCTTGTTCTAATCTCTTCAAGGCATCTCCCATCAGATGTTATGACTGTTCTGAGATAATTGTACTGATTCACTTGTTAAGAATATTCCCATTTACTTGTATATTACATTGTGGTATTTCCTTCTTCTTAGTGACGACCATAATCTGTGTCTTCTTACAATTTAATTCTAACCCAAGTTGTTCACTGTGTGCAACAATCGCATCTACTAAATGTTGCAGATCCTGCTCATTGTCTGCAATCAATACTGTATCATCTGCATATCTAATGTTATTGATGTTATGTCCCCCAATGATGATTCCTTTCATATCGTCAACATTTCTGAAAATACTTTCACTGTACAGGGAAAAAAAGATCTGGAGACATTACACATCCCTGTCTCACACCTCTCTTAATAGGCTGATATTGACCTACTTCATTATCAATCTTTATGGCAGCTTGTTGTTTCCAATATATGTTTTTTATGAGTCTAAGGTCTTTCCCATCAATTTGCAGATCTGCAAGCATCTCCATCATGTTGACATGTCTTACTTTATCGAAAGCCTTTGTGTAGTCAATAAAGCAAAGATGTAAGTCTTTGTTTACTTCTATAGAACAATCAATTAATGTTTTCAGCATATACATAGCTTTTACTGTACCCATGCCTTCTACAAACCCACATTGTTCGTCTCCTATTTTGGGTTGTACTTTCTTCCTGCTCTTTGCACGATAATTCTTAGCAAAATCTTTGTGATGTGGCTCATTATACTAATTGTTTGATATAAATCACATTCCAAAGCTCCTGATTTCTTCGGGATCGCAATAAGTATAGAATTACATAAATCAGGAGGTATATCTCCAGTATCAAATATTGTGTTTAGCAATCTGGTGACTTGATCTATTCCATATTCCTCTAGGGCAGTGGTAATTTCTGTTGAGATGTTGTCTGTATCCGGGTTCTTGCCAGATTTCATATGGTTAAGAGGGGACGCAGAGGTGTTTCCAAGGCACCAGGGCCGGGTTATATACTGGCCAAGACCTATTGACGCGTCCTCGTCGAGCGTCCTGGGAACAGGTCCCTTCGGGGTCCTGGCTAAAGTCAGTAGGATCGCCGATTCCTCCGAAGTCGGAGAGTGTCTGCCTGTACGGCGAGGAACCACCAGTCTGCACACCAATAAGCCAGACATGGGACAACGGATACTCACGCAAAACTCAGGTCCTGTATGACATCACACTGATGTTGGACACCAGGATGCCTTCATCCGACATACAGGACTTCACGTTGGAGCTCAAGCCAACGAACACAAGCAAGCAAGCAAGCATATGGTTAAGAGCATTCTGAACTTCTATCTTCAGAATTGATGGTCCTTTGTTATTACTCCGAATATTATAATATTTTTCTCTTGTATCATCAAAAAGGTTTTTCACATAATCTAACCATGTATGTAAAATCTTATGTTTTTCTATTATGATTTTTCCATCTTTTGTTTTCAGGCAGCCTGTTGATGTAGGTGTTCTTTTATTAGTAAGCTACTGAATTCTTTTGGGCATTAATTTGGTATTTTTACTGTTGTGTTGTTTTTCAATTTCTATGTTGACTTTAATAGCTGTTCAGAAAGATGGGGATACCCAGATACTACCAACAGAGGAGATGAAGTGGAGGACTGGAAAATAGACTCCAGTCTCCATCTACTCAACAAAGTGGATGACACACCGAGCTTCAATTCTATTAGATGGTTTACCACTTCTACTCCAAACTTAGCTTTCTGCACAGGAGACATCCTCCACAAAATCGATCGCCATGTGCTTTGCAAGGCATATGGGATGCATAGGTGTTTCCAAGGCACCAAGGCCAGGTTCTGTACTGGCCAAGACCTACTAACACGTCCTAGTCATGCTTCCTGGGCAACAGGTCCCTTCGGGGTCCTGGCTATGTAGTAGGATTGCTGATTCTTCCGTAGTAAGATCGCTGATTCTTCCGAAGTCGGAGAGTATCTGCCTGCACGATGAGGAACCAACAGTCTGCATATCAATAAGCCAGACATGGGACAATGGATACTCACGCAAACCACAAGTCCTGTATGACATCACACTGATGTTGGACAATAGGATGTCTTCATCCAACATACAGGACCTCTCGCTGGAGTTCACAGCCAGCGAACGCAAGCAAGGCATATGTCTATAGTAAGTCCAGCTTGCAGGAATAGAAAGGAAGCGATGTTGTTCTGCATATCTGTCCTGGGTTAATGCAATGATACTTGGAATGATACTCTTCATAAACATCACAAAGAAGTCAGTAATCAGTAACCAGAAAAAAAAGCAGCACTCTGTGATGTAAGCTGCTGGAACCATACTTAGGAATTCAACTTCTCTTTGTGGGGGAAGTCATTCAAGTCTCAGAGAGAACAGAAACTGTAGTCAACCAGTCCCTAAAGGAACAGCCTACAATGAACAACAGATCCAATATTTGAGAAATGAGGCTAAGCAGTCATGTGCAGAATGTGACGAGTCCTTGGGTGATATCAGAACTAGAGCAACACATGTTGATTCTGAATTTTTAGTTTTGTTGTTTGCGTTTGCAGGCTTTGAACTCAAGGGTAGTCAATACACACTACTCCTAGTAGTGCTGGGCTGAATTTTGCGTTTGGATTAGCTTTCCCTATTAACAGTGTCCCTCGCCATCAGGCAACCCCACTCCGACGTCAGAGGTACTTGTAATTTACGTCCCAAAGTCAGAGGATGAGAAGTCAAGGGCTGAACCTCTTACTTCAGCACACTGGATGTTTAAGAACACGGGTACTTATCCAATCGGCCATGCTGAGCTACGATTATGAATGAATGGGTGCCTTGCTGGATGGCTTGGATTGCCTATTTCTCCTGCCTTTCTTTGCGGTGTTATGGCTGGGCCTGGTGGGGTGTATTTCAAGCCAATGCAAAAGATGTGGCAGACATTACAACATTCAGATAGTGGAAAGACCCTCGAAATTGCATGGGCAAGTTAATCTAGTTAATAAAGGCCAGGTTGCCTGGGAAGGTTAACCCGGTCAACAGATGCCCGCAGAAGTCGGATGTGTCTGCCTAATGGCGCAAGAACGCAGCTCTGCTGTAAACAGGCACAATGCAATCATGTCCGAAAAAAACAACTCTGGCTGAACGCAGAAGAAGAAGAAGGCCAGGTTGTAGCTGAATGTGGCGGGAAATGCTCTGGTAATGTCATGTGTTTAGTCAAACGTGGGTTTGATGTCTGGGCTTGTTGCATGTCAAAGTGAGGTAAAGATTAGTTACCTGGGACGCAGAGGTGTTTCCAAGGCACCAGGGCCAGGTTTTATACTGGCCAAGACCTACTAACACATCCTAGCCATGCGTTCTGGGCAACAGGTCCCTTCAGGGTCCTGGCTAACATAGTAGGATCGCTGATTCTTCCAAAGTCGGAGAGTATCTGCCTGCACAGCGAGGAACCACCAGTCTGCACACCAATAAGCCAGACATGGGACAACGGATAGTCACACAAACCTCAGTCAGGTATGACATCACACTGATGTTGGACAACAGGATGTCTTCATCTGACATACAGGACTTCACTGCTGGAATTCACAGCCAGCGAACGCAAGCAAGCAGGCATAAGCTACCTATTCCTCCTTGTTCTCAGGCCTATAAAATATGATGGTGCTATCATATCATCATCCCATAGCAGGAAACTACTTCAGGTCAAATTATTATTAGTAGTTGAATGATTTGACAGTGGCCCAAATATTGTAGCTATAATGTAAACAGGCACAACATAAGAGTCCAGTGAACATAACTTTTTCAACACCTAATAAAACATTAAACGTTTGCAACACGAACTTGCATATATTTATGATTGTATATTAATTTACTAATAGTATCAACACATAAAAGCATCTACATAATCATACCATACACTGCTACATAATCATAAGAACAAAGTAACAAACATAAAAGATTTCAAGACCATACAAGTTACCATAACATAACATAGATCACACTCACACAACAATCAAACATGATTATATAGCTGGGATGGGATCCACACAATCATACAACACAACTACATACATAAGACATACACTTATAATACTTATACGTATATTTAACTATTTTTAAAAATATTATTATATGCACAATCATATCATATAGTTACAGACACAGAACAGGAATAACTTAACTTTGAAGTTTCGGTGAAAATAGTTTTACTCGCACAACGACAACAGACATATACAAAACACATTTTACCTCAGAAGTGATTGTTAGCTCAATTGCTGAAATCAATAACGATACTGATGAGGACTTGGAGATATAAAATATTATCCAAACTGGGCCTGACGATATAAAAAGCTGGCTGTGGAAAAAGAAATGTCAAGAGATAGTCAACTGATGGGATAAATCCACAACTGTATCCTGGGGTACAGCAATTGAGCCCGTTTCACCACTGAGTTAAATAAACGATACATGCCGCCAACTTTAGTACAACGCAAGATGTACTTGTGCGGCGGTTTCAAAATAAGGTTTTGTATTTTGTTCTGTTGTTTCGTGGGAAGATTAGCCGGACGAAGGGCAGTCAAAATGCCAGCGTTGTTCAGTGATATATTTCGGAGCGCATTGTAATTTCCGCACAACTATGAACACCTACACTTTATAAAACAAAACTGTTTGTTAATCCTGAATTACCAATACCGGATAGGCATGAAATAAAGCACTGATAATGTTGTGTTAAGTCCGGCATGAGTCGTTCACGTAACTCAAGGCCATGAAACGGCCATACTCCCGTCTGCGGCCGCCAAGCCGGTGTACATGCTACACACAACCACCGGCTTTTTTATCTGTGGTGGTGTGTCGTAAATTACCGAACAACAGCTTCACTCACATGCAGTTACACACTGCATATCCCCGCTGTTGGTGTGCGGAGATCCGCGACATTCATATTCCAAATAATGGGTTTATCTTATGTTGTAGGTGGAGCGATCCGTGCCCCAGTAACAAACACATCGTCAATCTTCCAGCCCGGCAGTTATCTGCGCGGACAAGTAGTGGAGGGGTTGGGAGTTAGGGTAGCGCCGACAACACGGGTTTATTTTCCCCCCTGGCTGTTGTTTTTTTCTGCAAATCCTCCAGCCACAAACTGGCAGACAGACAGTTAGAGAAACATACAGGCATGCAGAAAATAGACAAACATTAGGGAAAATATGCATCATCATGTGCCCTGCCAAATAGTGGAAGCGCTCATGCTTCTTCACATATCTTAGTCCCTTGTGTTTTAGATCAGATCTAGTTTTACTGCTGACACACACACACACTCACAATACACACAGATATATATATATATATACACACACACACACAAACACACACACACACACACATATATATATATATATATATATATATATATATATATATATATACACACACACACACACACACACACACAAATACACAAACACAAACACACCTCCCACCCCGGGTCGCCTATGTGGTCGTCTGAAACCATCATGTATCATTTCTTGTGGACGTCCTCGTCTTGTTCTTCTACCGTGGATGTTTCCGGTCGTCGCGATGCTCTGCAGTGCTCTCTTTTTGTTATGCAACTAAAGAACATTGCCCCTGTCTTATAGACCTACACACATACACAATAAACACAGACAGACAGACAGACAGACAGGCAGGCAGGCAGACAGACAGACAGGCAGGCAGGCAAGCGGACGGACGGACGGACGGACGGGCGGGCGGACGGTCGGGCGGACGGACGGACGGACGGACAGACAGACAGACAGACAGACAGACAGACAGACAGACAGACAGACAGATAGATAGATAGATAGATAGATAGATAGATACCATAAAACAATAACAGCCATGTAATTTAACCCAAAGAAAATCGCACATATTTAAAGTATGCAGCACATTTCATTTGTTTCGAATAATTCAGAGATAATTACATTTTCGTTCTAGTCAGACAGGCATGGCACATTTTCTCATGACAGCGCATACTTCGTTCCATGAGATTCAACGTGATGTCTGTTTTGTTTTTACAACTTCTCCTTTCCCCAGCCCTCTCTATTCTGGGTTTGTTTTAAGGAAGGAAAGAGAAACTGACATGCCTCCCCCTCCCACACCCCCACTCTTTCTCTCTCTCACACACACACAAAACACTCTCACTCGCACACAATCTCATATACACGCACGCATGATCAAGTCTCTTTTGTTTTCATACATGTACACGCTGGCTCACATACACACACATTCACTCACGCACACATCACTGACACTCACACAACAAACACGCACACGAAAATTAAGTCCCTCACGTAGACACTTGACCAGGACTGCGCCAGGTCGACCTCGACCTTGGCCCTAGCTGGCGTCTGCGGCTGCCCACAAAAACACGATCTGTTGTCATCCAATGCGCGCCGGCCTTCACCTTCACCAGCATGGCGATGCTGCATTTATCCGGCGTGCTGTTAGTTGTCCAGATCTCAGTGCTAGAACGCATCAGCTCCGCGCATTTCCAATGTTGACGTGAATCAAGATGCCTGACAACATAATGGAGTATCAACAGTATTGATTTGTACTGATACAATTGAAATGAAGTGCAAACACACACACGCACAGAGAGAGAGAGAGAGAGAGAGAGAGAGAGAGAGAGAGAGAGAGTGAGCGAGAGAGAGAGAGAGAGAAAGGGAGAGATGAGAGAGAGAGAGAGAGCTGCATACTTCGATAACCATTTCTTCCTGTTTTTTATGTTATTGATGGCTGATTGGTTTGTTGGGCGGAAATTGGGGGAGGGGGGGGGGAGGGGAGTGTGGAAGTCTTCGTTGCGAAGTGGTTACGCTTACTGCCCTGTGCTCCTAAGGTTATGGGTTAGATTCCAGGTAACGTCGTTCGGTTCACGAGTGCAGCTTTCTCGGAGACTCCCGGGGGTAGTCGTTCTGGCTATGGAGTTCGTGACTTGTGTGACGCTTTCGGCAAGCCGAACTGCGGAAAGAGACCGAGCCATGTCGGATAAAACCCGGTGTAATGAAGTCGACCTCTTGCCTGTTAGTTGGTTGGTTGAGAATCCCCTTAGAACAGGGGTGGGCAAACTACGGCCCGCGGGCCGCATGCGGCCTGGCAACTGATATTATGCAGCCCTCGAGGGCATTTAGAAATAAAAATGTTTACTTCGTTTTAAAGTTATTTTGTTGTATTTTACAGAATGTCATGTACCGTTATGATTGTTTTAACATTTTCGATAAAATTTCTTTCTAATTTTATATTTTGTAAACTTATATCATTGTTTGGATCAACAAATTTAAGAATAGGTCTTATTGTCGGATTGCACCTTGCATGCTGACATGCGAATTTCAACGAATAAACTCCAGATTTCAAGAATATTGTCAAAAATTCCAAGCAGTTACATAATTTCATTACAAATCAACAATTGTAGTGACAATGTAGTCGGTGTGTGTCTAGATTAAAGCCATTGATAGATAATTTAAAAAAAATTATTATATAAAAAATGGTAAAATCTTGTTAACAAATTAGTAAAAGTTGTTGTCCATATTGTAAAATATAATGTATTATGTATAAGTAAAATAAAATTGCAATAATTAGTTATTTATACTGTTTAATAACCTATAAATAATTCATAATTACTTATTGTGATAGGTTGCTGTAAACAGAGTGGACATAATATGTATGCGCCCCTCCCCCCAATAGCTTTATATTTGTCAATGTGGCCCTACGCACAAAACGTTTGCCCACCCCTGCCTTAGAAGATTGAATATTGACTCTAAAGTCCGACGTATTTATGTTGACATCGTTTGTGCCCTGCAAAAACTTAAATCTATCGGAAAGAGGCAGGTCAGAAGCTTTCCTTCTGACCCACAACCAAAGCACCACCTGTTAGTTCTCCGTCTAATCTCCAAGCCCAGAAACCAGCTGGGTACGAAAGTCAGGTAAAGGAACTTCAGTTCATTCATTCAGTAGCATGTCCTTTGCAGAACCTCGCTCGCACAACAACCTTCCGGAAAACTTCTTGGTCATAAGCAAAAAGTCCCGCGTCCGATATATCAATCTGGAGATTATCTGCCACCTCCTGCACCTATCTTTTCTTTGGCTTACCTTTTCCTCTCTTCCCAGGCATTTACCCCTTCATTATTGTTCTCTTCAAACTTTCATGACATTTCAAGTGAACGAAATATTTCAATTTTCTTTGTTTTATCATCTTTAGTAGACAAACTTCTTCAATATTCAGATCTTGTCGTATGGATGCATCCCACCTCACCCACGCCGTATCATAGATATTCTTAGAACCCGCTATAACATATATATTCAAAGGCATCTATGCCCAGTTCAGCTTGTTTAGTAAGTGTCCATGTCTCACAGGCGCATATTGCAGTGGGAAAGATAATTGCTCTTAACACTCTAATTGTTGTAGGATCTGTCCCCCTCCCCAATTTATTCAGTTATTTTAGTTTTTGAAGAGCAATAGATATTAATCTTTTAATTTCCTTCATTGTGTCACCATTGTTGGTAATTAATGACCCAAGACATTTGAAATATTCCACCATCTCCTTTCTTTTCTTATTAACATATATTTCTTTCTCCATATTAGTTTTATTTATATGGATTATTTTTATTTTTGCTATGTTAAGATATAAGTTATGATTTTAACTAAGCTGTGGGAACTTCAGTAACCGTCATAATTCAGCACAACAAACACCGAGTGGCCAAGAGTAGGTCTAGGCTGGCTATGTTTCTTAAATGAGTTGTAAATATTTCATTCTCAACAGGCTTCATCCTAATACCTGGAGAGAACCTAGGATCTTGATATGTTCAGCTGCTCATCCCCCCCCCCCCCTAGTGCCACACTGTCCTTCTTTTCAGCATCATCTCTCGTTGTCAACCCTTATACTTAATAACAGCTCTCTTAAAAGTTATGATAACGTCCTTATCTTAATAGTTACGACAACGTTCTTTTAGTAGTTATAATGTTCTTTTCTTAATAGCTATGAGGACGTTCTTCTTGTAATGGTTACAATAACACTCGTCTATTGATAGTTGCAATAACGGTCTTCTCTTAATAGTTACGATAATGTTGTTCTCTGAATAGTTATGATAACGTTCCTATCCTAACAGTTATGACAATTTTCTTCTCTTAATAGTTACGATAACGTTCTTTTCTATATGTAAGTTAACACTTTTTTTTTCTTATGTAGGCAATAATTTGTCACAGTAAATTCTCCTCTCCACCCCCTTTCTGTAGTAATAGTATATGGGCCTTCTCAGCAGTCCACACACACACACACACACACACACACACACACTCACTCTCACACACACACACACACACAGACACACACACACACGAACACACACATCATCATCATCATCATCATCATGTAGCAAGTCCTTTTCAGGCTGATACTCCACCGAAAGAATTCTCGTGTCTTCGCCAGCTAACCCTAACCCCGTTAAACAGAGTGACTCTGCAAATAAGCCTAGAAAACTACATTATGTTCCACACAGAGTCTAATACCATATGTCAAGCTAATTAATAAGAACCATCAGCTGTCACCGTCTGCCGTGTAAAAAAGGGTAATTAACATTAATCCCATGTTTATTCTTACGTTATCGATTTTGGGAGGCTCCAGTATGTGACGTCCCTCAGAATATTTTACTAAGGCTATAAAAGGAAGCTCTCGGTGATGCGGCACCACAAATAATGTGGCAAAAGGACCTACCTTATTACTCACCCGGCCAGGAGACGAGCGTATTACCACTACGCTAACGTGGCTCCCCAAATGATAATAGCAATAGTAAATTCAATTAGTTTAAAATGTAAGATAATAAATTCAAATATTTAACAAGCTATTAGTTGGTCAGTGACCGTGTAAGTACCATATCGTAATTATCGTGATAAACTGTTATGGTATGCTTATATCCAAAAGTTAAGGTGTGTTTTTAGTATCAATAAGAAAGGTGTACTCTAAACACCGAATTTGACCACTCAGATGTCCTCATTCTCTGGATTAGAGAGCCCTGACTATAGGACTAGATGTCCTCGTGGTTAAAATATTAAGAACGCTCGCTGTTAAACTTCCGATTCGCTGATGGCGAAGACGACGGTTTAACCCCTACACCGGCATTAAGTTTGACTTTATCGTTGACTTCTCTTTTCAGAAAGCAATGGCAAACTACTGAACGTGCAAATGCCTAGAAAATCAACTTGGGTTTGATCGCAACGTCCTGCGAAGGACATGCGACATTTGAAAACTGTGTGGCTACCTTTAACCTTTACAGATTATTTGTAGCAAGTATGGTTGTGGCATTCCCGTGTGTGCATCCTTGGCGGTGCCAATGAGTTGCTGCATCGTGTTGAGAATGCTCGAGTGTGATATACTGGGTTGTGCGTGTGTGTGTATGTGTGTGTGCGTGTGTGTATGTGTGGGGAGGGGAGGGGGGGGGTAATTAGGACTTGCACACTTATGTAATTCAAGTGTGCAATCAAAGTGACCCTTTACAAACCGAAGCAAACGAAAGAGTGCGAAACCAAATCTGATCACATTGTGAGAAGATATACGAAAAAGCACCCGGAAGGGACCTGATAACTCAATCCGTGCATGTGTGGCTTGTGTTTGTAAACATTTTATGTAAAAAGGTAAAGAATCCATTACACGTCTTGTAGTTGAGTTGAGTTGAGTTAAGAACCGACATCACTGCACTCAGGACATTCCCATACGTGCTCCATCCCCTCCTTCAACAGCCAGCGAAGAGTCACACCTACACGTCTTGTAGCATATAGGTTATGTGGTGCTAGCTCCATATAATTTTTATAGACCAGCTGATATTCGAAGGATCTTGTAGTAAGTTTCGTGTAGCCGCCATTACTTCTCAGCTAATTAGTCGAAAACTGTCATTTACTGCCAATATAGTACCCTGCGTGTATGGCAGAGGGGTCTTTGAGCCTGAGGAATTAAGTCCGCCTGGCTAGTGCAGTCGCCGCGAACTGTGCAGGTTAGGATTTTCTTTTTGCCCCCGACAGAAAAAAATTGCACACCTTACTGAGGGATTGAACCCGGGTCTCCCGAATGAGAGTCGGCGTTCTAGCCACTCGGCCAGCTGCTCCTCGGTCTAATTACTAACTCAAATTTAAAATCATGATGGAACCTGCTACACTTCTCAGGACATTTGGTTTTATCCAGTTTAGGTTGGGTCAACCTGGGAGCCCAGGTAAATAAAAAGAAGAAAAAAACCACATTGAAATGAACTGGAACTCATGATCAGCGGGCAGACAGGCAAGAGTGCCATCCACTATGCTAAAACCACTTAGGGATGAACATAGAGGCTTCCTGACGCAAACTAATGAATAGAATAAAGCATTGAAATTAACTCGCAACTTTATATTGGATTTGTGGACTATGAAGAAAAGCCCCTAAAACATTGATAGGGAAATCCTTTAGAAATTGTTGAGGCACTATTGGATTCCAAAGAACAGTATTAACTTCACAAGGGCAGCATATGAAGATAAGACATGCGGAGTTCTTCATGAGAGGAAAACTTATGGATACATATAACCCCGGGAAGGTTAACCCGGTCAACAAATGCCCGCAGAAGTCGGATGTGTCGGCCTAACGGCGCAAGAACGCAGCTCTGCTGTAAACAGGCACAACGCAATCACATCCGAAAAAAAAAACTCCGGATGAACGAAGAAGAAGAAGAAGAAGGATACATATAAAATAAGAATAGAGGTAAGACTTGTTTCCTGAAGACTTCTTACTGACTGTAGTTTGGATTATGAAGACAACTAAAACTAACTTCAGAAATGGAATGCAATAGCATCTGAAAGAGCAGCTTGATTATCTGGACTTTGCTGATGAAATGTCCTTCCTGCCACACGAAAGATGCAAGATAAACAAAACACACTTGATGAGAAGACACAACAAATCTTAGCGAAAAGACAATGATAACGAGAAAAAGCCAAGCAAATGATAACCTAATCTCTCTTGATGAACCGTCAATTCAGTTGATGAAATTACAGCCTATTTAGGTAGTAATGTGGACAAAGATAGGAGACCTGACAGACTGATAAAAACATGGATACTAAAGGCAAGATAAGTTATTATATCACTGGGAACTTTGTCAATGCCATGAGAAATTATTGTTCTCGCCAGACTCTGAATGTTTAACACTAGTTTTAAATCAGCACTGCTCTATGGATAAGAAACAATAGGGTTAGGGAACTAAGTACTAATACACTACAGCCATTCATTAACTGATAATTGCGAGAACAGAAGCAACAAATGGATAACAACAGAATTATCAATGTGGGGCTAACGGAGAGAACTAAACAAATACAGGTGAATCAAAAGGTAAGGAACAGAGGATGCGTTATGCAGGACACACATAGAAAAAAACCCCAATAATATGATTGCTAAAAAGTCCCTTGCTTACAATCTACAGGTCAAAGAATTAGAGCGAGACGTAAAAATACACGAAGAAGAGACTTACAGACAGAGATGAATAATATAGATCGGATATGGTGGGAGCTGAAAAGATAGCAATGGATAGGACTGCTTGGCGAGAGTTATTTGAGGGTTTATACCCCACTGAGTGTTAAAGGACATAAGAGAAAGATGCAGTAGTAAAGGCAGCCGTGCAAGCGGATCTGTTGGCTTCACGAGCGCCATTAACTGACACATTCACAGTGGACAAGGAAGAAGTTTGAAAGACTAAGCATGTTTGTTATTCTTGTTGTTACGTTCGTTCGCTTTGAACACAGCGTAGTCCATATAGTAGTACTACTTCTAATACACTTTGCGTGTGGATTAGCTTTTCCTATTACCAGTGTCCCTCGTCATCAAGTGAATCCACTACGGCTTATGAGGTACTGTGAAACTTCGATTGACAATCACTCATTTAAACGTCAGTTTCTGTTATCCGTCATCGTCTTAAAAAAAATTGCGTGAGTATAAAAAAATAGACTTTTCAATGTCGCCACTGCCTGGGCTGTCCTTACAGAGTCTAACGTAAAGAATGGGTGGAATAAACTTTTTTTTCCCGCATATCCTTTACAGGACATTGCAGTTAACACCAGCATTTTTCAACTGCTGTTGATGTTTTGGCAAGTTTTATGCTGAGTAGTGTGGAATAAACTCTAGCCTGAACCTACTGACGAAACTGAAGGAACTGAGACTGTTAGTGTTGACGAAATTGTGCAACTGTGCAACATTGTAGGACCAAACAGTGAAAACATTATACCAGAAGAAGTAACAGATTGGTTGGAATGTGACAAAATGAATGGAAATTTTGAACAATGATGAAATTGTTTCTGGTGTGACTACCATTGAAGAAGAAGAAATTGATGGCGATGAAGGATCAGTTCTTAACCAAAAACCTACAACTAGCCACTCAGAAGCAGAAACAATGTTATCAGAGTGCGTCGACTGGTTTGAAATGCACGAGGAGGAAAATGTAACACAGATTCTACTTCTGTGTAAGATAGTGAACATCGCCGCGCAGAAAGCTCGAGCCAGAAAGACACAGAAGGAGATGACAGATTATTTTAAAGTAACGTAGGTGTATAGCATTACGATACATTTTTGTACATTACTACTCTTATACTACATTACTACTCTTATATTGAAGTTTATAATGATCGTTTTGTAAAATGAAAAATAAAAAATAAAAAAATAAAATATATATATATATGTATATATGTATTATTAACTCAGAACGATTTTATTCTAATTTTTGTCCCAAGCCCAAAGTGAAATCACGTTACTGTACATATGTATTAAGAGATTTCTGTTATCCGTCTGTTCGGTTATCCGTCACAGCCCTGGTCCCGACGGTGACGGTTAATCAAAGTTGTACTGTACTTGTAATTTACTTCCCCAAGTCAAGGACGAGAAGTAAACATTTTATTCCAAATGAACGAAAGACTGAATGACTGCTAGTTGAAAATACGGCATCATATAAAACAACATATGAAAGAGTGCTTGAGTATCGAATAAAGTATGGTTCTAAAAGGACGGACATATACTATTGGATCGATCGGCATCTAAGCCTGACATATTTGCTTAAGGAGATGCACAATACTACGTTTGTATCCGGGGTGCTACGAGTCGATTCTTAAAACCAGGCAACCAAGACAACACTTAAGCTAGTGGACAATTCATTGATATAGCTTTCGTCTAATGTCTGCAATGGATACACAATATTATGACACAATTGAAGCTTTCAGGACGTAGTTATACAGGCACATAGAATACTGGAACATTTACACACTGATGGTAAAGATCTGAGGACAGTGTTAAAGATACTTGCACAACATGTACAGGACATTGCAAACAACCCCCAGCATTTTTGGCTGCTTGTGATCTCTTGGCAAGTTTAGGTTCAGCAGTTTGCCATTGCTTTCTGAACGACCGGTAGTCATACCATTTTATTTTTAAAAAACCAACTCAATGCGGTCTGCTGCCAAATCGTCCGCAGTTGTGTTTCGAACGCAGTATGCGGGATTACGAACTGCATCCGTAACATTTTCGTCACGGAGCATAATATTTACTAGACAGGTATTAATAAATAAGATACAACATAATACACGTGTCTTAACCTTCTGTGATCCCGAGTGGAATTTCATGTTTTAATAAAAAGTTATTTTCATGTCTTTACATGACCACTCAATCAATTACAGCATAATTTTTTTTCTGTTTATGATTTAAGAGTCAATGATTACTTTCAGTAGTTTGCCATAGTTTTCTTAACGACCAACGATGATACCATCGAAATCAACTCAAGGCGGTTTACTTCCAAATAGACTGCAGTTGAATTTGAATCCTCGACTCGGTGTGTCGGGGCATTTTGAAACACTTTCACAGACGCCGAATTGGTTTAGTAATTATGTTATACTATTTTTGACCCACCCCCTTAATGACTCCAATTCTGTTGACTTGATATCGGGTGCAAGTCTGGCATGTACCCGTTTGTATTTCTTGTTTCTCCGCATGCTCTATAACAGCTTTGGGGAAGAGGAGCGCACTTAGGATGGTACAAACTTGATCCCAGTGCGAGGAAATTCAACCAGAAGACTGCATTTCATGGTAGGGCAGACCAGACCCTAAGCCTTGGTCAGAAACTGGTCTAGGATCGCAGCTAATTCAGGCAGACAGTTAGAGCACTGCTTTGCTGATCCGGCAGTTTCGGAAGCTTGTCTTGTTCCATACATTTGGATGTTACCTTTCCTCTGGAGTAAACAAGGCAGGCCGAGAGAGGGATCATGATGCATGGGAAATGGTCTCTACAATACAGCCCAGATTTTTTGCGATTGTGTAACTCCATCCATGGTCTATGGGTTGTAGTTCATATGCCAGTTTTGATGCACAATGTAACAAACTATCGTCTGTCAAGACGGCAAGATACCAATGCAGTTTATAATCTATAGGAATCTTATTATTTGATTATGCAATGCACTATCCTACTTTCTGATCTGGTCCGTCCTAGCTACAGGCTGACTTTGCACCACTAAATCAAAGTAGGGTGGACTCAGTCTTATACAACTAAGAAAGTAAAGACAGCCAGAAGATGAAATTATCCCCGTATGCAGTGCTTCTTTGGTTGTAAATACTGATGATAGAATTGGTGAATTCTTCAAGTCCAATGCTTTGACTCTCAGACCGTTAGATCCTTTAAAAACATGGGTTTAAAAGGCAAACTATGAAAACTTCAGAGATACTATGGCAAACTACTGAAAGACAAAATTGACTCTTAAATCATAAACAGTAACCAAAATGATGCTGGAGTTGATTGGGTGGTCCTGTAAAGACATGAAAATAACTTTCTATTAAAACATATGAAACTCCACCCATAGTCTTCATTAAAACATATGAAACTCCATCTATAGACTTCATTGCACCAGATTTTCTCCCATATGGGTCTTTCTCTTTCCCGGGGCGGCCTGCCGAAAGCGTCGCACAAAGCACGAACTCCGTAGCTTCAGCGAAGACCCCCAGGAGTCTCCGAGAAAACTGTACTCGTGAACCGAACGACGTAGCCCGGAATCGAACTTTCTACCTTCGGAGCGTGAGGCCATCGGCGTAACCACTTGCCCATGGAGACGTCGGTTTCATCCCTGATAAGGGGTTGTGTTGTTCAAAGTGAGGTTGATGCAGAGCAGGGGGTGACCAACAATAGGCCCGCGGTCCGCCGGGAGTCATGTTGTGGCCCGCGGAGCTAGGTCAAATGAACAAACAATGTTAACTTTATTGTACATATCTTCAAAAGAACATTACATCAAGAGTCGTTCGTATTATATACTTTTAAATTATAGCTAAGAGAAATTTGAAATATATCGATATGTGGAAAAATTCATTGGTTTTGTGCTATTTTAAATATCCCGCATTTTCGGAAAAATTCATAGATGTTAGATATTTCAAATATCCTGCTATTTGACACTAAGGTTACTTAGTTTTTGTGTCCGACGCTAGGTGCTGATAAAATTTAATATGAGACTTCAGCTTCTGATATATATGTTCTGTGGTCTTCGGCGTCTTCGGGAAGCTCGCAACGCTATCGGGCTCATACTCATAACTACTTTCAGTACAGCTTGACAAAGTTCCGTGCTATTCTGTAGTTTCGTTCTATTATCGCCACTGCGTCTGGAGAGATTTTGCCATCGACGTTAAAATACACATTGATCATATTTATAATAAGAGTTCAAACTACTTTAACCAAGTATCCTGTCTACCATATCGATTCTATAGGTAAGTAAACCCTAAAGCGTTTTATTAACGTAATTTAAATTAATTATTATTAATTAGTACTTCTTCTTCTTCTTCTTCGTTCATCCGGAGTTTTTTTTTTCGGATGTGATTGCGTTGGGCCTGTTTACAGCAGAGCTGCGTTCTTGCGCCGTTAGGCCGACACATCCGACTTCTGCGGGCATTTGTTGACCGGGTTAACCTTCCCGGGGGTTTCTTAGGACGTTTGACTCTCACTGGTGTGGTGTTATCTCCCATCCTAGCTGGCCCATATAGAACAGCCAAAGACATCCTGGTCAGCCCTCAAGGGAAGGCAGGGGCAGACCATGGGCATTCCCCGCCATCCAAGGAGGCCTCCATAATTGCAGAGCCAACATACAGCGCTCTGGTACTGGGCTCACCCAAGGAATCGTCACGTCCTGCACATGGCTGCTTAGCCTCACTTCCGTATATTGGGCCTTCCGTTCACCATAGGCTGTTCTTCCGGAAACCAGAAGAATGCAGTGTGCAGATGACATCCACACAGTGAGCTTTCGACTCGGACTTTCCGCGCAATGGATTTGCTATCCGAGCAATATTCCATTTCGTGCCACTAGGACACTTTTTCCACCTTATTTGAAGCCCACACAGTGAGCTTTTGATTCGGACTTTCCACGTAATGGATTTGCTATCCGAGCAATATTCCATTTCATGCCTCTGGGAGGCTTTTGTAACCGACATACCTGTGGTATGAAGTGTGGCAGTCTGAATACTTCTTCATACACCTTTAAATGTCAACCTGTATGTAGTTAAAGTAAGCTGCGGTCAACTTGAGCTTGTTGATATCTCCATAGAGCTTGTCCTCAAATGAAGCAGGTGTGGGCCAAAATATCTTTCTCTGTTCTGCATATATTGGGCAATCCTGCAGCAAATGTTTTGCTGTCATTTTTCCAGTTCGACAATTACATTCATCGGTATCTCCTATTTTTAGTTTATTGAACAAGTGGTATTTCAGCCTGTTATGTCCTGTGCGGAGTCTGAAGATTGCTACTTGTTCTCTTCGGTCGAGTTTGTAATATGCATCATCCTTCTGGTGGCCTGGATGCTCTGATTCCCATTTGGTTTTATAGGTGCTTTTTATCAACCTCTTTGCCTCATTGTAAGTTATGTCTATGTCAGGCTGTGGTAGTCGTCCGCCCTCTTTTGCCAGTCTGTCAGCCTCTTCATTTCCAGGTATACTGCAATGTGATGGGATCCACTGTATTACAACTTTTTTGGATTTCTGGCTTAGACCATGGAGTGCTGCTCTTAGGTCAGCTATTTCTGTGCTGTTATTGCTCTTCAGTATTGAGACAGCTGACTTTGCATCTGTGAAGATAGCTATTTGCTTCTCTTTATTTTCCTCCATCAAGAGCATTTCTGCTGCAGTTTTCAGAGCCTCTACCTCTGCTTTGAAGTTACTTGAAAACTTTCCAGTTGCCACTGAATGTGTTTTTTTCACTCCATTTTTTAAATTTAGGAGAATTCCTCCTCCTCCATTCTCTATTGAATTTTTGGCTGATCCATCTGTATATGCATGGGTCCAATTGCTGCTTGGGTAATGTTCTTTTATGTAGTTTAGGGTTATTTCTCTTCTTTCGGTTTCATGCTGAGTGTTCTTTTTCTCAATACCAGGAATGTTTTCTATCATCTCAGGCAGTTGCTGCTGTCTCCAAGCTGGGAAGTTGTGTGCATAGTAAATGGGCTTGACTGTTGATATGTTAAGTATGGGATCTGCCCTAATCTTTCGTTTTGCAGTTTCTACAAAGTTGCTAGCGCTTCAGTCTTCCTTTTCCAAAACCATTAAACCTGTTATACATAGGGTGGTCTGTCAATCTTCTAAATTTTTCTGCTTGTTGCTGGGCTCTGCTATCTCTTCTGTCCTGCATTGGTTGTAAATAAGTGATCTTTTCTAGTTCATTAATAGGCGTTGTCTTCAGGCTTCCAGTTATGATTCGCATTCCTTGGTTTTGGACTCTACTTATTTTGTTAAAGTTTGACTTAGCTGCTGTTGCCCAAGCTGCAATGCCATATTCCAGTACTGGCCTCACCCGTCCAGTATATAGCTTCTTGAGAACTTTCTCATCTGCTCCCCACGTTGAACCAGCAAGCTTTTTCATGATTGCCATTCTTTGCCTTGCTCTTGTTCGATTTTTCTCAACCTGTGTTTTCCATGTCAGGCGACGATCAAAGGTGACTCCGAGATAGTTTGGATTTTCTTCATGGCGCAATATTTTTCCATTCAATACCAGCTTAGGTTGCTGAGTTTTATTTGAGAGGGAGAACACTGTGCATGTTGTTTTCTCCTCACTTATCTTCACTAGCCATGATTTTGACCAGTCCTCTAGTGCTAATAGGGCTTGCTGTATTCTGCTGTTAGCTGTACTAATATATTCTTCAGATGTTCATATGGCTAGGTCATCTGCAAAGGATGATGTGTGTACTCTGGCTGGAAAATTTTCCGTGATGTCGTTTATATATGCTAGGAATAATGTTGGTGAAAGAACTACTCCTTGGGGGACACCTTGCTCCAACAGCATCATTTTGCTGGTTTGTCCTTGTACTTTTGTCCTGGCAGTTCTGTTCTCAAGGTAGTGGCTGATCCATTTGTACATTTTCCCACAAACATGCATTTTTTGCAGTTTTACTTTCAGTCCTTCCTTCCATACTTTATCAAATGCTTTTTCTAAATCTATCCAGACCGCTAGTTATTAGCATTTCATTTGTGATTCCATCCTTTCCTGGTGATTTCTTCTTTTTTAGGGTATTCATTGCCTGTTCCATTTCTTCCATTGTTAGATTTGCCATCATATATTCTGCTGCTGTCTCTGTATTACTATGATGTATCTGTTTATCTTTGATTGCTTTCTTCTGTTCGGTTGTAATATCAATGTGGTTTGCACTGGCATAGTGTTCCATTAGTGCATTTGCAGCCTTTTTTCCTGTAAGCAAGGCATTTCCTTGTTTAATTGTTAGTTGTTTGTTTCTAGGTCCTTCATTGTCCATGTCTTTCACTAGTTTCCATAGGTTGTTTCCATCCCTGTCAAAATTCAGGTTTTCTGTTTTTTCCCTCCAACAATCTCTTGTTGTTTGATTTACTGTTCTTTTATATTTTGCTGAGATTGCTTTGAGAGAGATGTTCGCTTCAATTGTTTGTTCTCTCTCTGCGGTCTTCCTAGCATCTTCAACTTTGTCCTCGAAACTTTGTAGTTCTTCAGTCCAGTATGGTTTGTAATTTTTCCTCGCTCCTCTTGGAATGGACTCAGTGGCTGCCTGTATTATTGCTCTGTTTAGACGTTCCACCATTTGCTTCATGTTGCCATATCGTGTATTTATGTTTTCACAATATTTGTCTGTTAGTGTGGCAAATCTGTCCCAATCTGCTCGTTTGTAATTCCAGCGGGGCAAGGGCCTTTGCTCCTGTGGAACATACTCCATATTCATTACAAGCTTGATTGGTCTGTGGTCACTACCTGCTAATTGGTCCAGCACATGGCGGTCGATTTTGTGGAGGATGTCTCCTGTGCAGAAAGCTAAGTCTGGAGTAGAAGTGGTAATCCATCTTCTGGAGTAGAAGCTCGGTGTGTCATCCGCTTTGTTGAGTAGATGGAGATTTGAGTCTATTTCCCAGTCCTCCACTTCATCTCCTCTTTTGTCATTATCTGGGTATCCCCATCTTTCTGAACGGCTATTAAAGTCTCCGACAATAATGCAATTTGTGTCAGTTATTTTCATGTTTGAGAGTGTAAGATCCTTATCTGCTGGGCTATAAAGATTGTAAATTCTTATTTTCACGTCCTTTATCATTATATCAACACCTATAATTTCTGTTTGGTTGTCAGAGATCACAGACACTTCGCTGCAAGGTATTGTATTTCGTGTAAGTATTAGAACTTGGTGATTTTAATGCAAAAGTAGGAAAGGGAAAAATGGAGGATGTAGTGGGGAATTATGGTTTATGTACAAGAAATGAAAGAGGGGAAAAGCTAATAGAATGGGCAAATATCAATGATATGATAATTGGAAACACATGGTTTAAACACCATAAAAGACGACTGCACACATGGATAAGCCCTGATAAGAAGATACGCAACCAAATTGACTACATACTAATTAATAAAAGATTTAGAAATGCTCTAATTAATGTAAAGACAATGCCTGGTGCTGACTGTAATAGTGATCATGTACCACTATGTGGACAAATAAAAGTAAGATTAAAGAGAGGGAAAAAAATGGTTAAGAACATGAGACTTAATAAAGAGGTTCTAAAAATAGATAAAGAAATGCAAGAACAATACAGAGTGACTGTGAAAAATAGGTACAATGCAATAACTAAAATACAGAGTATAGATGAACAATGGGAAATGTTAAGGGACTCCATTCATTAAACTAGCAAAGAAGTATTACCAGAGAGAGGCAAAATAGCTAAGAAAAAATGGATGAATGAAGATATCTTAAACCTGATGGACAAAAGAAAACAGTATAAAAATGACAAACAAGAATACGCTAAGATAAATAAAGAAATAAAAGATAAATGTGGGAAGGCTAAAGAAAGTTGGTTAAACGAGCAATGCAAAAAAAATGAATTAAATTCCATTAAAGATACAAAAAATATGCACAGACAAATCAGTGAGCTTACAGGAAAAAAAATAAGAATAAATACAGGGTGTTTGAAATCAAAAACAGGAAAGATAATATTAGAGGAAGATGCTATAATGAAGAGGTGGAATGAGTATATAAGAGAATTATATGAAGGAGAAAGGGCAGAATTAACAGAAGATAGTAACTTAGAAGGTCCACCTATTCTGAAAGAAGAAGTCGCTGACGCTATGAAACGTATGAAGAAAGGAAAAACAGCTGGGCCAGATGAAATCACAATAGAAGAATTAGAAGTATTGGGAGCATTTGGAGTAGATATATTAACCAAAATGTTGAATGATATTTACAGCAGTGGATATTTACCCAGTGATATGCTGAAATCTGTATTTATAGCTATACCAAAAAGACCAGGAGCAATTGATTGTAAAGATTTTCGTACAATTAACCTTATAAACCATATCACTAAGCTTCTACTCAGAATCATAATGAGAAGAACCAAAAAGAAAATAAAAATGGAAATTAGTGAAGAACAGTATGGATTTGTGGAAGGAAAGGGCACAAACAATGCAATTTATACATTGCGGACACTAATAGAAAGGTCAATAGAGAAACAGAGGGACATATATTTGTGCTTCATAGATTATACTAAGGCATTTGATAAAGTAAAACATGATGAACTGATTAAAATGTTGGAAGATATCAACACTGATGGAAAAGATTTAAGAATAATAAATAATATTTACTGGAACCAAGTAGCAGCAATTAAAATGGGAAATAAAGAGGGTAGTTACGAACAGATAAAGCTAGGAGTACGACAAGGGTGTGTCTTGTCACCAGATCTTTTCTCCCTGTATAGCGAAGTAATAATGAGAGAGATCAAAGAGATGCCAGGAATACTAGTTGGAGGTTATAATATAAATAATATACGCTATGCAGATGACACAGTATTGGTGGCGGATAATTCAACAGACCTACAACAATTATTAGACGTTGTAGTAACAGAGAGTGCAAGGAAAGGACTCAACTTGAATATCAAGAAAACAGTAACAATGGTAATATCAAAGAAAATGGTGACACCAAAATGTGACATAGAAATAGAAGGGAAAAATCCTTAACCAAGTTGATAATTTTAGATACCTAGGGGCATTTATAACATCAGATGGAAGATGTACAACAGAGATTAGGAGCAGAATAGGGCAGGCAAAAGCCGCATTTCATAAAATGAAGAGTATCTTATGCAATAAGTCACTGTCACTGAATGTAAGAAAGAGAGTGCTGAAATGCTATGTAGAACCAGTTTTGCTATATGGCAGTGAATCTTGGAATGTAAATGAACAAATTAAGAAGAAATTAGAAGCAACAGAGATGTGGTTCCTGAGACGAATGTTGCGAATTCCTTGGACTGCCAGAGTAACTAACGACGACTGCCTGAAACAGGCTAATGAAACTAGAACATTATATACAACAATAAGACAGAGACAAACAGCTTTCCTCGGTCATGTGATGAGAAGAGAGGCATTGGAGAACATCGTAACAACTGGAAAGATCGAGGGGAAGAGAGGCAGAGGTAGACCAAGAGAAGTGATGCTGGATGGATTGAGACGGTGGCATGGAGGAATATCAGCAACAGAGTTGATCCAGAAAACCAAAGACCGAGATCTATGGAGAGCCATGAACGCCTACGCCAGCCGGCACGGCACTTGATGATGATGATGATTAGAACTCCTCCTTTATGTCCTTCGCGGTCGAAACGTGTGGCCTGATATCCCCTGACTGAAAATTTGCGCTTGGCGTTGATGTGTGTCTCTTGAATGCATGCCACATCTATTCTATCTTTATGAAGATCAGGGATTCTTTCTTGTTATAAACTCCTTCGGCATTCTACTGTAGTATGTTGAGTGTCCTTGGTATTTGGTCAATAGCTCTTAACCTACTCCTCTGTGCCTTGACTCCACAGCACAGGGGAAGGTGACCACCAGTAGTCATGGGTGGACCCCTTCGAAACAGGGGGCCCGGCACTATCACCGCCTGATGGGACTTCACGGGATTAGCACCATAACGATTAATTTTCATCTGTGGCATCATGAAATGATAAAGTTACGTTGCACTTCTTTGTCAAGCCTGTGGCTCAGTACATCCGATTTCGACAAGCATTTTTCGGGATGCTTTCCCTAGCCTTTGACTGTCCCCAGTCTACCTACAAGGCAGCAGGCTTGGGCATCACTTCGTCTGGTCCCTCTCCCTTGACCTGTCCGATATGGGTGACCCTACCAGTAGCTGTGCTACCGTCGACATAGTTCTTGGGGTCATTACCTCGTCAAGGTGGACGCACGGCAGAGGGGAATTAGTACTTCTATTACCCGAGGTGTTTTATTTTTTTTTCCCAGTTAAAAACGAAGACCTACTATGGTGTCAACTAGTAAAGACCTTGGACCAAAGAAGAGAAAAATCACAGAAGAATTAAGAAGTTGTCAAGACAGGTGGACTTTAAACTGTTTTTTTCCCCCTGGAAATTAACACAAAACCCATATGCTTCATATGCAACGAATCTGTTTCTTTCTTTCTTTCTATTTTTTTGTTTGAAAGATTTTTTTTTATTACATCAAAACGGCACTACGAGACTAAACATGCAAATAAGTTTGACAAGTACAAAGGGTAATTTCGACAAGACCAAGTAAATGACTTTTAAAAAAAAAATTTCTGCACAACAAAAGATATTTACTAGAGCTGGTTCAGAGTCAACATGATATGTAAAAGCCAGTTATGCAATAGCCACGATACTAGCACCAAAAAATCAAATATTCAGATGGTGAAATGGTTAAGGAATGTTTGGAGAGCGTCGTCGAAATTCTGTGTCCAGAAAAGAATGGATTAATCAAAAATAAGTCTGTCTCGTCAGACTATTACTAGGCGTGTGGACGACATTGGAAAACATATTGAAGTTAATTTGAGAAGTGGAGCATCCGAGTTTATATTTTATGCTCTAGCATTGGATGAAAGCACATATATGGCAGATACTGCCCAATTGACAATTTTTTTATCAGGGGTGTTGATGTCCATTTTAAAAAGGCAGCAGAATTAGCGGCACTATATCCACTTAGGATAATTTATGTCCCTCAACATGTCGTACGGGTTCAATCACCAGTCAGTTCCAAGAATTGCTAAAGTCTTAGGACTCAGATTATAATGGCGTTACATTTTATGCAGAAGTAAGATGGCTGATCCGTGCCAAATTGTTGGAAAGAGTGTTTGATTTGCAGCCAGAAATACAATCATTCTTTGCAAGCAAGTCAAAAAGTATCCCATAGTTTGTAGACAAAGAGTGGGTTTGCGACTTTGCATTTATGGTCGATATAATTAGCCACCTAAATGACGTTAATACTCGTCTACAAGGAAAAGATCAATTAATTAATAAGATGTATGATCATATTTCCGCATTTCAAATGAAACTTGGTCTTTTGGGAACAACAGTTGAGGACAAAAAACTTTACTCACTTTCCTACATTGTCATTGCAACCAGACGTCACACAGGAGGCGGCGGATAAATACACTACTTTGATATCTTACTTAAACCTCGAATTTGAAAACCAATTTCAGGATTTTATAAAAACATCATGTGCTTTTTTTTTTTTTGTGAGCTTCGCGGTAGACGTGAATTTATTACCAAGAAGATTACAAATAAAACATTGTGAAATGTGTTGTGATACACAGTTAAAGGAGAAATTCCATCAAGTTGGTTTAGAAGAGATCTATAAAACGTATTTGGACAAGGATAAATATCCTGCGTTTTACAAACATGCTCTGTCGATGGTTACGTAATTTGGAAACATGCGTGTGAACAGCTTTTTAGTTCGCATGAAGCACATCAAATCACAAGTGAGAAAACGAATCACTAATGTTCGTTTGAAAAACTGTTTGCGTGTAGCGACAACATCAGTCGAGATCAATTTTGAGGCACTTAGTTGTGCAAAACAAAGTCAGATGTCTCACTTTTAAATATGTTTAAATTGTCTAATAAATATGTTTGATTCTCAGTTATTTTTTTTATTTTCTTCAAAGAAATATATATACCTATTTCTTTTTTTTTTTTTTGCGTGGTGGTGGGGGGGGGGGGGGGGGGGGTGGGGGTGGGGGTGGGGGGTGGGGGGGTTTATCATTAAACCAGGCAAGCTTTTGACCACGATTTCACCTACAGGGAAGCGACGATGTGGTCGATAGCCGTTGCACGCTTTCTTCTTTAATTTAATTAACAACAACAACAACAACAACACCAACAACAACAACAACAACAAAATAGGTGCGTGGCCCGGCAGGATATATTATTTTTGAAATTTGGCCCGCCTGCTGAAAAGGTTGGCCACCCCTGATGTAGAGTCTCTCCTCTCGCTTCTGTAACAACGCACTATCTACACAGTGACTGTGTTAGGGGTCTCTACTTCCCCTCTCCATGTTTAGAAACCAGCGGGGTCTGTGTGGCCGGTACTGGCACTTTACACCGCATATTAATGGATTCAGTGCCACAAAATAAAATACAAAAGTAGTTCTAGACCAGTTAGTTTAGTTTAGTTTAGTCGTTGGATCAACATCACGGCACACGGGTGTAACCCATAAGTGCTCCGTTTTCCTCTTAACTCAAACCTGAGTCTGGAGAAACTCAGCTCAACGCACGAACTCCGTTGCATCGGCGAGGATCCTGAAGTACTTTGGGTAGATTTTTAACTCGAAATTTTGCCCGGGCAGCGCCGTTAGGCTACTCTTTTTCGATTTCCAACTGCCAAGGGATTTTTTACGTGCGCAACAATACACACGGGCGTCCGATCTCACTACCCAGAGACCAGGGGGAATTTTATTACTGGAAGTTCAGGAGGATTTTTTAAATAAATCCCGGTCCTCACCGGGGCCTGAACCCGGGACCTCCAGCACTCGAGACGGACACCATACCCCGAGACCACTAAGCCCCCTAATTCTAGACCAGTGGTTCTCAATCTATTTTGGCCCGTGCCCCCCTTCACCATATTTGAGATTGTCAACCCCCCCCCCCCCCCTTTCGTATTTCCTACCTAAAAATTTGGCCCGTGCCCCCTTCACCATATTTTCAGAACGTCATTCCCCCGCTCATATTCCCTACCTAAAAATCCCGCCCCCGCCCCTACACAGTATACGTAATAATGGAAGCTAAATTTAATAGCACATTCTAAAACAAGTCTAGACGTCCACATAAAACATGATTTGTGGGTCTACTTACTTTATAAATTGAATTTTAGAAGGGTGAGACGTACAAAACCGTACAGCATGAAGGGAAAAACAATATCAAGTAATCGGTTCTTGTATTAACACGATCTTGAAATAATTTTAATTCCCCCCCCCCCCCTCCCCGAAAACCCTAAAATTCCCCGGGGGGGGGGGGGGGAATTCCCCACCTGTTGAGAACCATTGTTCTAGACTAAACATGGTACGCAACCAAATGAAATAGTATTATCATGTAGATGTCCGTTGACTGAGATTTTGAAATTGAGGAAGATTTCACGAAACAAAATAAATAACACGATGACCCTAGTATAGCCATGTATCGTCCTTCTGTAGAAATGGGGAGTTATAAGTAGCGATATATAATCCTGCGGCATCCAATCAGTTAAGGTTTACCCAGGTCATGATGCAGCACAGGACACACGAGTTGACTGGATAAGACTTGTGTTTGCAATGTTTCTTTAATGGGTTTTAGATGTTTCCTTGTCAACCGATGCCAACCCGTAGACGCAAGGGTAGTAGCAGTAATAGTACTGGTGGTAGTAGCAGCGGTGGGTTTGGTAGTGGTAGTACTGTGGTGTCAATGATAATAGTAGTAATAGTAGTAGTAGTAGTAGTTGTAGTAGTAGAAGTAGTAGTAGTAGTAGTAGTAGTAGTAGTAGTAGTAGTAGTAGTAGTAGTAGTAGTAGTAGTAGTAGTAATAGCCGTATTGATAGCGGTAGTAGAATGGTGGTGGTGGTGGTGGTGGTGGTAGTAGTAGTAGTAGTAGTAGTAGTAGTAGTAGTAGTAGTAGTAGTAGTTGTACTAGTAGTAATGATAGTAATAACGATAGTAGTAATGATAGTGGTGGCGGAACTAGAGTGGTAGCAGTGGCAGCAGCAGCAGCAGCAGCAGCAGCAGTAGTAGTAGTAGTAGTAGTAGTAGTAGTAGTAGTAGTAGTAGTAGTAGTAGTAGTAGTAGTAGTAGAAGTGGTGGCGGTATTAGAGTGGTGGCAATAGCAACAGCAGCAGCAGTAGTAGCAGCAGCAGCAGTTGAAGAGGTATCAGAAAAAAGCTCATATTTCAACTTAATTGCTCAACCCAAATCTGCAACCTGCTATCGGCGATGGCAGACACAACCCGAGACTGTAACACGTGCCCCACCGAAAAGTGTTGGGGTCATGTCCCGCACACAACCAGCAGACTTGTGCACTCTCAGCTTCTCCAAAAATATATCTGACCTGTTTTACTTTCAGCTGTCGGTGCAGATAACCTCGTTACTGTAAAAATCTCCTGTTTCACTTCAGGTTCTTTCCCAACATAATGTCGATCACTGGTGTAGTATTTCCCTAGCCCGAGAGATATTTTCGTCCTGGGAGAAAGCCAACAGTGGTGTGTCTATCGTCCAAGATGGCGGTCGCTGAAGTGGCGGTTAGAATTTTCAGCTGCATCTCAGCTATTCATCACTGAATATAAATAGAACAAATCAGCATCAGGTATTTCAGATTTTGGGATGGTTGTGAAGCTTCTTATACAGCCACTCTACATCACTCTGTCTTGTGCTGCTCTAAATGCGAATCAGTGTCTGTTTTATATTTGGTCGACCAATATTCCGACCTAAACAAGCTGAAAAGCGCATAAATGCATTTGAATATAAATGTTATAGACGAGTTCTAAGAATATCTTGGATAAAGATTAGAATAAATACATCACTACTTCAAGAGCTGAATATTGAAGAAGGTTGACTATTAAAGATGATAAAACAAAGAAAATTTAAATATTTTGGTCACTTGAAACGTAACGAAAGTTTGAAGAGAACAATAATGGAGGGGTATATGCCTGGGAAGAGAGGAAGAGGAAGGCCAAAGAGAAGATGGATGCAGGATGTGGCGGATGATCTCCAGATTGGTGTATCGGAGGCGGGACATCTTGTTTATGATCGAGAGGTTTTCCGGAAGGTTGTTACGGGAGCGAGGTTCTGCAAAGGACATACTACTGAATGAATGAATGAATGAATGAATGAATGAATGAATATTCCGATATTTCCCAGTGCTTTTTGGCCATCTAATAATGGGTTTTCTTAATTTATTCAATGCCAAAGGATAACATATCGCCTAACGTCAACCACCACTTGGACAGAAGGATGATATACCGCCATACTTAGGTCATCGCGTTATTTGTTTTGTTTCGCGGTATTTTCCATAATTTTATAGCTTGGAAATTTACATTACAATACTTGTTTATTTGATTGTTACCATATACGTCCAAACCTACTGTTACTTTCGCACTGAATTTATTTTGTTGTTGTTGCATATCCCTTGCAGGACGTTGCAGTCAGCACCAGCATTTTTCAGCTGCTGTTGATGTACTAGGCAAATTTTACGTTCAGTATTTTGCCATTGCTTTCTGAACGACCGGCTCCCATACCAACACATTATAAGACAACGCGACACGGTCTGCTGCACAAATTGGTCGCGGCTGCGTTTTGAACGCCTGGTAAGCGGCTCATGAACAGCGTTCGCAAGCCTTTGGCCATGGAGTCCGGTTCTGAGACCGGAGAACGGAGACTGAATCATTTACTGACTTAAAATGTTACCAATCCCCAAAAACCTTGGCGTCTTTTAAATTACTATAATAACTCTTCTTTTTGCTTTTACATTTTCCAAAACTTGATAATTTGTCACTTTAAATATAATCTATCTGGTGTTTGTACTTTTCCGATAGAACCACATCTCAAATATCTACATACTTTATTTCAGCTGTCTATTCTCATTTTCTTCCGCCTGGAAGTCAGCGTGGGCGAACGGCTAAGAGCGCTCGTTCTTAAACCTCCGGTGTGCTGATGCTGAGGTAGCGGGTTCAACCCCTACACTGTCAGTTGGACCAAAATGCTGACTTCTCGTCCATGACTTGGAGACGTAAATTACAAGTACCTCAGAAGTCCCATGTCCATCTTAGTGTTGAATTACTCCTGCTTCATACATCCTCATGCCCAAGGAATCTGCAATGTCCCATGTCCATCTTCGTGTTGAATTACTCCTGCCTCATACATCCCCTTGCCTAAGGAATCTGCAATGTCCTATGTACATCTTTGTGTGGTCGACCAAAGCCTATTCTTCCAGGAACCATGCCCTCCGTCATCGTTCTTTCCAAACAACTGTAACGTTTAATATGCCCAAAGTGCTTCAGTTTCTGAGACACGATGCTGTCTAGGGGCCAGTTTTCCCTTGATGTTCGGGTTCTGTTTGCATATCAGCATTGATCTTCTTCATCAAAGACATTCTAAGAATGCTCGTTTAACAGTTAAGTCAATAAGCTTCCATGTTATACTCTTAGTGATTGCTAAATAGTAAACGACTCACATCACAAGTGACAATACAGAAAATCCCTGGCAAAAAGGAAACAGAAAATATTACGTTACCCAAAACATTTTTTTTTCGCATTGGGGTTCGGACTTACATTGAGCTGGATAAAAAGACTTGCGAATAGCCGACATATCACTCATCTCTCCTCTAACCTACCTGGTAATGGTGATAGTGATAATAATGATTACGATGAAGGTTATGTTGATGATGATGATGATGTTTATGATCATGATGATGATGGTGGTGATGATGGTGGTGATGATGGTGATGATAATGATGATGATGATGATGATGATGACGATGATGATGATGATGATGATTAAGAACTGGTCAAACTATTTAAAGTAACAATTAGGATACACATGTGTATAATATTTTTTGTTTCAAAATGAAGCTTGCAAAATAACAATAGGGCAGTAACATTTACAATAATGACTGAGACAGAGAATTGTAAAGTAACCGCCTTGACATAAATTATGTAGGGTAATAACTAGGAGATGAGCATGTAACGTAAAAACTAGACATGAACAAATAAAATAAAAACTAGGACATAAGTAAAGTTAAAACTAGGACATGAGCAAATAAAGTAACAACTATTGTATAAGCATGTGAAGTAACAATTAGGACATAAGCATGTGAAGTAACAACTAAGATATAAGCATGTAAAGTAACATCCATGACATAAACATGTGAAGTAACAACTAGAATATAAGGGTGCGAAAGTAGTTAGGTTTGGACGTTTCGGGTAGATTTTGGTGGAACCTCCACCATTTGACCTTGACCTCGGCTGATTTTCATTCTCCCTCGGTCATGAAGTTGGGTGGGGTAAGGGGTGGTATCTAGGTCATATCTAAGGGCGATAATTCTAAGATTTTATGTTTCTAAGGGCAGATAACTATTGAGTGGGTGTATACAAATTTTAATTAATTATTATAAAATAAAATAAAATGAATAAAAAATAAAAATAAATAACGACGGGGTGCGAGGTGGTGGCGAGGGGGTGGGCGCGTGGGGTGAGGCTAGGCGGTTCGGGTTTAAACACTATCAGGTATATAATAATTGTTTTATTAAATCATGTATAAACAATACAATGCATATTAAATAAGTAGCGGCATAGTGGAAAATTCTGGAAGGTAGTACCGGGGAGTTATACGTCGGCAAGTGTGGGAAAATCTCCGGCGGGTGTGACGGTGGTCGGTTCATAACAGACGTGGAGGGGGTGCATACGGAAAAGTCATTAAGTAACGGGTTGTAAAAACGTGGGTGAGTGGTGTGTTAAAATATTTTGAACTGTTAGCGCATTGGTGGTGTGCATTAGTACGAATAGAAGGAATAGGTGCGGTGGGGATAGTAGTGGGTATGGGTTAGTGAAATTAGTTGATAAGGGTGGTTATTAGTGCTATGTAGATGTTCATAGTAGCTTATTCACTAACATCACACTGTGTTACAAATGAAACCTTGAAAGCTAAAGATCGTTGATTGCAGTGGATATGGTGTAGTGTCATTCGGTGGTAAGGGGTGGGTACCAGGTATTAGTGGTCAAGTGAGAAAATTTTAGGGGAAAGTGGTTATAATGATAGGGTGATGCTTAAAGAGTGGTAAATTAGTGGTCAAGCAGTGCTCAAGCAGTAGTCAAGTGGTGGTCAAGTGAGGAAATTTTAGGGAAAAGTAGTTGTAATGATATGGTGACGATTAAAGAGTGGTAAATTAGTGGTCAAGCAGTGGTCAACCAGTGGTCAGGTGGTGGTCAAGTGAGAAAATTTTAGGGGAAAAGTAGTTGTAATGATATGGTGATGATTAAAGGATGGTAAATTAGTGGTCAAGCAGTGGTCAAGCACTGGTCAAGTGGTCAAGTGAGAAAATTTTAGGGAAAATTGGTCGTAGCGACATGGTGATGATTAAAGGGTGGTAAATTAGTGGTCAAGTAGTGGTCAACCAATGGTCAAGTAGTGGTCAAGTGGTCGAGTGACCACTTAAATTGTAGAGGACGATGTCCCTAAGATTATGGTAGTGGTTAAAGTGATCGATGACGTGGTCAAGTAGCGGTCAACCAGTGGTCAAGTGGTCGAGTGAACACTTAAAAGGTAGAGAAAAGTACGTATATTGAAACGGTGATGGTAAAATGGTCGACGACGTGGTCAAGCAGTGGTCAAGTAGTGCTCAACCAGTGGTCAAGCGCTCAAGTGAGAAAATTGTAGGGTATGGTACGTGTAGTGAAACAGAGATGGATAAATTAAGTAGTGACGTTGTCAAGTAGTGATCAAGTAGTGGGCAAGTACTGGTCAAATGGTCGAGTGACCACTTAAATTGTAAGGGAAAGTACGTGTAGTGAACCTGTGTTGGTTAAAGTGATCGATGACGTGCTCAAGTAGTGGCCAAGTAGTGGTAAATGGTCGAGTGACTACTTAAATTGTCGGTGAAAGTAGGTATAGTGACATGGTGATGATCAAGAGTTGGTCAAGTGGTGTTCAAGTACTGGTCAAGTAGTGGTCAAGGGTCAAGGGGTGGTCAAGCGACCCCTTAAGTTGTAGGGGAAGTTACTGTAGTGACAGTAGGGGTTAAAGTGATCGATGACATGATCAAGACGTTATGCCGGCTGCTAAGTTCAGAAAGTAGTGTCCTTAGTATTGGTAATTTCCCTTGACAGGAGCGTCTCGAGCACTGATTTTGTATTGATCAATAGCACCTAGTGGTACAGTCGACACACATGGATAATAGATACATCCGGTCAAAGATGGCGTCGCACCCTATCACACATGGGTAATTGCTACAACCAAACTACGTCTCATTCACTAAAACTGGTCAAATATGGCGTCACATCCGGTCACATGGGTAATGGGACATCTGAGACACGTGGTTAAGAGGGAAACTATAGAAAAAGGGTGTCCTATCGGTTGTCGAGTCAGGGAACCTAACTTATGATGATCACTGTGTATAGGAGTGAATACACTGCATCATCAACACTGCATCCGAAGGGTAAAATGGTCACCCCCTTCTCTCTCTCTTTTTCTATAACCGTGTAGTCCTAGTGTTATCCGGTTACACCAAAGGACACCCGAGCATCAACACAAACTGCCCCGATTCAACCTTAGGCAATGCACGTAACATGACAGGTCACATGTCCGCCGTCATAACCAGCGACGTTATCACGTATCAAATTAGACATCCACACTTTCATTTCCTTTCTATGTGGCCATAGTGTCTTTACATCTTTCTCCAGAAAGCCATTTCCAAGACCAATATATGTTTTTTCAGTGTACCTGCTCAGTGCCACACTTCACAACCAGACAAAAGTACACCTTCTATGTACCACTTCAACCATCAAATAAGAAAATATGTTAGACAAAATATTAAAATTATTGGTCAAATACAGAAATATCTCGTCCAAACTTATAAAAAGTACGAACATTTGTTAACCTATTGGGAAAAATATCAATCAAGTAGGAAAGTTTGTTAGTCAAATAGAAAAAATATTGACCACGTAACGATATATCTTGTCCACACTTATGAAAAGTAGGGAAATTTGTTAGTCAAATGATAAAAAAAAAGATTGACCAAGTAACGAAATACCCCCACCAAACTTATGAAAAGTACGAAACTTTGTTAAGCAAGTATGAAAATGTATCGACCAAACAGAGAAATATATCACCCAAACTTATAAAAAGTAGGAACATATGTTAACCAAATGGAAAATATCTTGGCCAAATAGGAAAATTTGTTAGCCAAATGGGGAAAATATTGTCCAAGTAACGAAATACATCGTTCAAACCTACGAAAAGTAGGAAACTTTGTTAATTAAATGTGAAAATTTTGGCCAAATTTCAACCAAACTTATAAATATTTCAACTAAACTTATAAAAAAAAGTAGGAACATTTGTCAGCCAAATGGGGAAAAGGTCGGCCAAATACAGAAATATCGCAACCAAACTTATAAAAAGAAGGAAAAGATTGACCAAGTAACGAAATATCTCGTCGAAACTTATAAAAATGTAGGAAACTTTGTTAACCAAATGTGAAAAAACAAAACAAATATTGATCAAGTAAAGAAATAACTCCTCCAAATTTATGAAAAGTACGAAACTTTGGTACCCAAATGCGACAAATATAGGTCAAATACTGAAATATTTCGTCCAAACTTATGAAAGGTAGAAAATTGTCTTAACCAACTGGGGTAAATATTGCTCAAACTAAGAAACATGTCGACCGAAGTAGGAAATTACGTGAACCAAAGTAATAAAATTGTTGGCCAAATAGGAAAAAGTATCGGTCAAACTTATAGATGTCTCGTTTAAACTTATAACATGTATGAACATTTGTTAGGTAAAGGTGAAAAATATTGGCCAAGTAATGAAATATCGCATCCGAACTTATAAAATGTACGAGTTAACCAAAGGCGAAAAGGCCAAAATACGAAATGTCTCGACCAAGCTTATAAAAATCTAGGAAAAAATATTACAACTAAAATATTGATCAAAAGGTATAAATCCAAAACATTATAAAAATAACCAAATGTGAAAAATATCGTCCAAAGACAGAAATATTTCAACTAAACTTATAAATAAGTCAACAAAACTTGTGAAATTTTCGGTCAAGTACAGAAATAGCTATGGAAAAAGTAAGTCCACAAAACTAAGAAAAAAAATGTAACTTCTGTAGTCAAATGTGTCTTGAAGTTTTATCTGAAAAGACATTTCACAATACATAATCAGCACCACTTTCCTTGTTTTACGTTACCGAAGGCCTTCACCGTATCTGGTACAGAAACCCTTATACATCACTCATCTCTCCACACTCTTGGTTTCTTTCTAATACAAAGTGGTCACATCACCAAGAACTTCAAACCTCCATTGTACACGTGCTCCATTGAAACACCCATGACAGTTAACAACATGTATGGCCATGTAATCTGTGAGTCCATCGGGGATAGTTCATCCGAGTATTCGTCACCAAAGATCCATTTCCCATGGCTGACATCTTCAACTTGCTATACCACATCTTATTCTAACATATACTTTACATGAAATTTTCCAAATTTGGGGATCTATTAAAGAATACGTAATGAGATACACAAAGACACCAAGAACATATCAGACAAAACAACTCACAAACCAGACTTAGAACTAAAACTTAAACCATATCAGATGAACCACCCAACAAGTACTACTAGAACTCAAAACATAACGATATTAAGGAAACGCATACTTACACATTGTCAGACATTGGATTTAAATCCCCTACTACTAACATATCACTGGTGTCGAATTCCCGTTTCACAAAAACACCCTCTTGTCAGTTGTTAGTGAAAACCATTACACCAGTCCAGAATTGTGACTCGTAGAATCTACACTCACACAGGATCTATTAAAGAATACGTATGAGATACACCAAGACAACAAGAACATATCATACAAAACAATTCACAAACTAAAACTTAAACCATATCAGATGAACCACCCAACAAGTACTACTAGAACTCAAAACATAACGATATTAAGGAAACGCATACTAGTTTATTTCTGTTTATAACTGTTTTAATATGGCAGAGAGAAACATGGTAATTAGACTATATCTGCCTTCTTCACTGCTGTCCTTTGTTCGATGACTTTTCTTCTGTGCTTGTCCTTCAGGACTGGATTCAAATTTTTTTCCCCAAGTCTTGTACACGCCTTTCAAAATGCTCACGTTCTCTGATTACATGGTGCCAGTTACCATTGCGTTCTTCGGTGCCAACAGTATGGACTGTCAAGAAGTGAGGTTCTGGTGCAAAATTAACCTGTGGAGGTAAATAAAACACATTGAAACTTACAAGACGGCCACACATACTACTTCACTAAAGAAAAAACAGTAAAAAAAATTCATGATGAGAAGTGGTAAAAGGCATCAAAAAACAGACTGTCGACATTCTATTGGTCACGTCTTGAGAAAAGGTAAAGGTATAGTCACTGATGGTTTGTAGTATAGAGAGATGTACATAGAAAACATGTATACCAGTGTAGCGAAACGCCAGTGGCCCATGTCCTTATGTATTCTGTTATTCTTGGTAAACAGGGGGAAACGGCTTTCGGAAGCTCTCAGTTCTATTTTTCGCTCAATTCTCCATGAAAGATGGTTCTTTGGGTTATCTTCATACCACAATCTTTACATGGAGCGAGTATATATTTGTCTTTCCTTTCGGGTAGTCCCGAAGGAGCGCCTTGCGTCAAATGTGCACTGGTGCAGCGGCTGGTCAATTGATGGCCGTGCCAACACCTACCGTTTGATAGTTGCAGCCTGTCCAGTGAGTTAAAGATTACGACAGAGATGCAACCTACTACTGAAGATATGTAAAGGGTCCTCTTGTGTTGGACGTAACCAAATCGGACAGTATCCACACAGCTTCTGTGCTAGAGCCAAATACGTCTGATGAAGCCAGGTCAATGTATGAGCCATATCACACATGGTGTGCCTAACTCTGAGAGAGAGGCAAGGGCATATCTTGAGGAAATGACATAGGCCCGAGAACAGTTCAATGCTGGTTGAGACTACGCATGATTATCTGCAAACTAATAAACAATGACAATTTGCAGTAATGGGGCATCTCGGGTCCTTTCATTGACATAGGCCCGAGAGCATTCAACTTCAAAGTTGTAGTCTACGCATGATTATCAGGCCTACCCATTTTGTTCCGGACATGAATAGACACCTATATAGGTTAAGTCCATGAACAATTCCTCAACAACCAGTGGATTTGATTCTACAGAAGCCTGTGGAACTTACACCCAAGTACCGGGGAGGAAGGAGCTTCCAGCACACAGGGTGAGACGTATATGGACAGATCGGACAGTATTTGAAGCTGGGTCTGTGACTATGGCTACTTGAGGCTATGTGCCTGAACTTATCTGTGTGGTGTCTGTTTAGAACTATCTGTGTTAACTGCCTTGATGTTTTCCTGTGCTGTCCTTTATTGATTTAATAAATCAAGTTTTAGTTTATTCCAACGATCACTGTGTTATATATATGGATCAGCCAGAGGAACATTGACAGGAAATAGGTCCTTAGGTCGAAAGAAAGAGTGACAGTGAGTCCGGGGAAAACGGAGGAGGGTGGGCAGGTAAAGACCTATCCCAGCCAGGGCTATAAAGAGAATAATTTTGAAACATTGTGACAGGGCTATTTGGGACCCTCCACGTAGCTTGTTACAATTTCTGGGGGCACGTCGCGGGATATTTGAAATCCTGGTGGAGTTCTGGCTGATTTAGTGATAGGGGACAGATATTCTTGTCTACTATCAATAGGTTCTGCCTACCGTGCCTGGCTATTGTCTATACTCTTCCTGACACAGACTGACCGACATACGACGTGCTGTGGTCGTGTAATATATATATTTTGGTTATGTGAGATAATCATTTTCTATACAATTTCTTGGGCACTTTCCCTCTGAGTTTAAGATGGCATCAACTGGGTTTAATGTCGCTGACGTACAGGCTACAGGGCGTGAGATGGGCTATGATGGAGCGGAGTTACAGAAATATGTGCAGGAAGTGGAAAGAGACTTCAGACAGGCTGTGCGCGAAGCCAAGAAAATTGAGGCGGAGGCTAGGAAGATGGAGGCCGAGCAGGCAGTCAGAGACCATGAGTTTCGTATGAGGGAGTTGGAGCTGAAAGCTAAAACGGCCAAGGAAAGCGAGGGTGCAGTTGGAGGCGCAGTTCTACCTGACTCAACAACTTCTAGGTGGCGGTCCATATCAGGCAATGAAGTTCCCATTACTCCCGTTCGATGAACACAAAGAGAAGATCGACCAGTATCTTCAAAAATTCCAGTCGATGGCTTTGGCTATGGGGCTGGAACGTGGGAAATGGAACTTGAAAATCTCGCAGGGCCTGAGGGGGACCGCGTACGAGGTCTACTCAAGGTTGCCACCTGGTATGGAGAATGACTATGAGGCTCTGGAAAAAGCATTATTGAAAAGGTTCCAGATGACAGCCCATACATACCGTCAGCAGTTCAGAAAGTCCAAGAGAGAGCCAGGAGAGATGTTCGCAGCCTACAGTGTCAGACTGAAGTCTTACCTTTTGAAGTGGATGTCATTAGCTGGATTTGCTAACGACTATGAAAGTTTGGAAGAATTAGTGGTCGTGGACCAAATGAAGAGGATGATGCCTAGGCCATTGCAAACCTTCTTGCTTGAAAATGGGGCAGAAAAGTTAGACTTGGTAAATACATTAGCGGAAAGGTATGTGCTAGCTCATGGAGATAATGGGGAACTGTCACAACCCAATCCCCGACCACCAGACACCTGGTCTGGAAAGAAGAAGAACCCTAAAACAGCTCACACCAAGAAGGAGGATCCTTTCGAGAAAGTTCCTATTAAGAAACCCTCTGGTAAGAGTCCACCTGGATCTCCTAAAAGAAAGTGGAGTGAAAAGTGGTGCGCCTATTGCAAATCTCCCACACACAATACGGTTGATTGCCGGCGTAAACAGAAAGACTCTCACTATGCTGCTTGTCTTGTAGAAACCGGGGAAGGGTCTCACAAGGAAGTAGAAGGGAGGGATCTTGGGAACAATGATTCAGAAAAACCACCAGTAGTAGAAACGGTACTTGTGAACGGACAACCAGTTGAGTGTCTCTATGACACCGGTCTGCAGTTTGAGGCTGTAATTTCATCACACTTAGTGAGCCCGGAGCAGCTAACCGGGGAATCTATTGAGATTCAAACGGCGACAAAGAGTGCGGTAGCGATGTCTCTTCCAATTGCGAAGGTAGACATCAAATCTAAATATGTTACCGGCACTATACAGGCAGCCGTTCTGCTAGATCCGATCTTCCCAATGATCTTGGGTTGTCGCTACGTCTTTCTAGGGATTCCAACCGAACCCATGTACGTAGGGGCGATGCAAACCAGATCTCAATCGGAGGATGAGCAGACGCCGGCCTTGATCGTGAATCCCTTGCCTGGGGAGTTACGAGCTGCTCAAAGCCAGGATGCTACTTTGCAACCTTGCTTCAACCAGTTGCCAAAAAGTTCTGACCCACCAAGACGGGGTCAGTATTATATGAAGAATCGGTTACTGTACCGGAGAGCCGGAGTGGAGGATCGCCAGCATGGACAGCTGGTAGTTCCTAAGGCTTATCGGGAACAGCTTCTTCATATGGGACACACCATTTCTTTCAGTGGACATATGGGTGTCGGGGCAACTCTCCAGCGCATTTCCTGCCATTACTACTGGCCAGGGATGACTGGAGACGTGCGTAGGTACGTCAAGTCGTGCCCAGAGTGCCAGCGTGTGGCACCAAAACACTGGACAGCTCCGGTAGTCCTGGGAGACATGCCCATTATGAACTCTCCTTTCGAGAGAGTTGCCATCGATCTTGTTGGTCCTCTTCCTCGGACTAGGAAGAGGAATAAGTACATTCTCACGATGGTGGATTGCTGTTCCATGTGGGGCGAGGCGATACCGTTGGCCACAATCGACTCTAAGCGAGTGGCTGATGCACTGATGGAGACCTTTACTAGGTTGGGATTTCCCAACCAGATCCTAACGGACAATGGGTCTCAGTTCTGTGGTAAGCTGATGGAAGAAGTCTTTCGTATCTTCCAGACTAACCACATTCACACAAGCCCATACCACCCTCAGTCTAATGGGCAAGTAGAGAGGTTTAATGGTACCTTGATGACCATGCTTCGGAAGCTGGCTCAAGAGAAACCAGACAGATGGGATGAGTATATCTCGGCCGCCTTGTTCGCCTATCGGGAGGTTCCCCATGGGTCGACCGGGTTGCCACCAGCCACTCTACTATTCGGGAGGCCAATCAAGGGTCCCTTAGAAGCCTTATTGAGATGTTGGACAGAGGAAGAAACTTCCGAAGAAGTTGTATCCTCATATAAATACGTCGAAGAGTTAAAGAAGAAACTCCAGACGGGTTGGGCTTTGGCAGCTCAGAATCTGAGAGCGGCCAGGAAGAGACACGCGGCCTACTACAATAGAAGGACGAAAGATAGGTCTCTTAAGGTGGGGGATCGGGTTCTGTTGTTACTTCCAGTAGGTTCCAATAAACTCGAGATTGGTTGGCAGGGGCCTTTCCCGGTGGAAAGGGTTGTGTCCCGTACCAATTATGCTATCCGGATCAGGGGGAAATCTAAAATCTTTCACATTAACCTCTTAAAAAAATATGAGGAACGATCCGATGGTACTTCTCTCCCACTCATGACTATGGCGGTCGCGATGGAAACTGAATCGGGCGAAGACGCGGATAGGGAGTATCCTTTACAACCTGGGGAAACCTATAAGGATGTACATATAAATCCTGATCTGTCGACTGAAGAAACAGAACTGGTCATCCGTTTGTTGGAGTCCCATCAACAGATTCTTACCGATCGTCCAGGGCGGACAGGGTTGGTCGAGTTTGATATGACTCTGACTACACAAGACCCCATTCGCCAAAAAATATATCCAGTGCCCTTTTCGAAAGAGAAGGCCCTGGAAGCAGAAATCCAGAAGCTTCTGGATGATGACATCATAACTCCTTCGACTTCTCCTTATAATGCCGGGGTTGTCTTGTTGAGGAAGCCAAGCGGGGAGCACCGCTTATGTATTGATTACAGGCATTTAAACAGTTGTACGACATTCCAAGTTGAGCCGTTACCAAACACAAATCAACTATTTGCCAGATTAAATAGGGCAAAGTACTTCTCAAAAATCGATTTAAGTCGGGGATATTATCAGATCCCTGTGAAGCCTGAGGTTCGGCCCATGCTCGCTTTCAGTACTCCGAGCGGCCATTACGAATTTAAGGTGATGCCTTTTGGGCTGAGCAATGCGCCCAGTGTGTTCACTCGCATGATGAGAATGTTATTAGACCCTTTAAAGGATCCCTCGGTGGTCTCGTTTATGGATGATATTCTCATCGCGTCTGACAATCTGAGTGATCACCTGAGGTCCTTGGGACAGATCTTCAAAAGGTTAAAAGAGGAAGGATTAACCGCCCGTCCAGCCAAATGCATGATTGGCTATCAATCCTTGGAATTTCTGGGACACACTATTACCCCAGGGGGACTGGTACCGGAAGAAAAGAATATTGAAAAGGTCCGTCTCGCACCCCGTCCTAGATCCAAAAAAGATGTTAGGTCTTTCTTGTCTCTGTGTGGGTTTTACCAGAAATTTATTCCAAAGTTCAACGAAATTGCGGCGCCGTTAACCGAGCTACCTCTACGTCTCTTCCCCTCGATCTTTCCAGTTGTCACGATGTTCTCCAATGCCTCTCTTCTCATCACATGACCAAAGAAAGCCGTTTGTCTCTTTCTTATTGTTGTATATAATGTTATAGTTTCATTAGCCTCTTTCAGACAATCGGTGTTAATTACTTTGACAGCCCAAGGAATTCGCAACATTCGTCTGAGGAACAACATCTCTATTGTTTCCTAAGTTTTCCTAATTTGTTTATTTACATTCCAAGATTGCCATACAGCAAAACAGGTTCTATGTAGCACTCTAGCACTATCTTTCCTACATTCAATGATAGTGACTTATTGCATAAGATACTGTACATTTACTGAAATGCAGCTTTTGCTCGCCCTATTATGTTGTAAGTGCCCATAGGCATTTAAAATTATCTACAAGTTTACTGTAACACATTTGCTTGCGGTGTCCCATACATTGTTAGTGCTATTTAACAACCTCAGTGCTGTGGCCTGACTGAGTTTGACTTCTTCTTGACCACTCCTCATTGACGTCGATTACGGAGCAAAGATATTAACAGTTTATGACATTTTCAGTTTATTAATTGTTAGTTATGGTCTTTTTTTTTAGGGCATGTAGTTTTGCCGCGGACATTATATTTGTTTTAAGTTCAAAAAAAAAAAAAAAAAGAATTTGATATTCATCGTGTCGCTTAACATACATGATCGGGTCTTTTAATCCTTTAGCACTATCTGAGAAGAAGATCGTGTCATCCGCATATCTAAGAATTGCAATGGGATTTCCACCGATTGCAAATAGCCTTTCACACTATTGTGTTGAAACCTCTAAGTAATTTAAAAAATATCCTTGGATATGGCTTCAGAGATCGCCATTTCTACCTCATAATTAAATCTTTATATTTCTTCCTCTTCCTTTTCATGCTATTTGTTACTTTAAATATGTGTGTCCTTGTTGTTATTGTAATTGTTGAAGTCGGGACACAAAGAGAACAATTCCGAATGACAGCAATGATAGAGGGAATACTAGTTGATAATGATAGATTAAGGTAGATACCACACATGTGATACTCATGACGAATGAACGTAACATATGATTACGGAGCAAGATAAATAAATGACACATACAAAATCGAACTCTTCAACCAGTCTTTTTCAGCGAACACAAAACATCAAAATCAATTAATAGATAACCGAAATATTTATCCAAACGTGAAAACACTAATCCAAAACTAATGGCGAGATGCAAGCAAAAACAGGGAGTATGGTAAGTTACACAACAGAAAGAAGAAACGTGAATGTTCGAAGGCTAGAAAATCGATCGATGATAACCCCTCTGCCGTGCGTCCACCTTGACGAGGTAGAGGGGCTTGCGCGTTCCAATGACCCCAAGAGCTATGCCGACGGTAGCACAGCTACTGGTAGGGTCACCCATGTCGGACAGGTCAAGGGAGAGGGACCAGACGAAGTGACGCACAAACCTGCTGCCTTGTAGGTAGACTGGGGACAGTCAAAGGCTAGGGAAAGCATCCCGAACAAATGCTTGTCGAAATCGGATGTACTGAGCCACAGGCTTGACAAAGAAGTGCAACGTAACTTTATCATTTCATGATGCCACAGATGAAAATTAATCGTTATGGTGCTAATCCCGTGAAGTCCCATCAGGCGGTGATAGTGCCGGGCCCCCTGCCTCGAGGGGGTCCACCCATGACTACTGGTGGTCACCTTCCCCTGTGCTGTGGAGTCAAGGCACAGAGGAGTAGGTTAAGAGCTATTGACCAAACACCCCGGACACTCAACATACTACAATGGAATGCCGAAGGAGTTTATAACAAGAAAGCCTCCCTAACACAGCGTCTTCATAAAGATAGAATAGATGTGGCATGCATTCAAGAGACACACCTCAACGCCAATCGCACATTTTCAGTCGAGGGATATCAGGCCACACGTTTCGACCGCGAAGGACACAAAGGAGGAGTTGTAATACTTACACGAAATACAATACCTTGCAGCGAAGTATCTGTGATCTCTGACAACCAAACGGAAATTATAGGGGTTGATGTAATGATAAAGGACGTGAAAATAAGAATTTACAATCTGTATAGCCCGGCAGATAAGGATCTTACACTCTCAAACATGAAAATAACTGACACAAATTGCATTGTTGTCGGAGACTTTAATAGCCGTTCAGAAAGATGGGGATACCCAGATACTGACAAAAGAGGAGATGAAGTGGAGGACTGGGAAATAGACTCAAATCTCCATCTACTCAACAAAGCGGATGACACACCTAGCTTCTACTCCAGAAGATGGATTACCACTTCTACTCCAGACTTAGCTTTCTGCACAGGAGACATCCTCCATAAAATCGATCGCCATGTGCTTGACCAATTAGCAGGTAGTGACCACAGACCAATCAAGCTTGTAATAAATATGGAGTATGTTCCACATGAGCAAAAGCCTTTGCCCCGCTGGAATTACAAACGAGCAGATTGGGACAGATTTGCCATACTAACAGACAAATATTGTGAAAACATAAATACACGATATGGCAACATGAAGCAAATGGTGGAAAGTCTAAACAGAGCAATAATACAGGCGGCCACTGAGTCTATTCCAAGAGGAGCGAGGAAAAATTACAAACCATACTGGACTGAGGAACTACAAATTTTGGAGGACAAAGTTGAAGATGCTAGGAAGACAGCAGAGAGAGAACAAACAACTGAAGCGAACATCTCTCTCAAAGCCATCTCAGCAAAATATAAAAGAACAGTAAATCAAACAACAAGAGATTGTTGGAGGAAAAAAACAGAAAACCTGAATTTTGACAGGGATGGAAACAAACTATGGAAACTAGTGAAAGCCATGAACAATGAAGGACCTAGAAACAAACAAATAACAATTAAACAAGGAAATGCCTTGCTTACAGGAAAAAAGGCTGCAAATGCACTAATGGAACACTATGCCAGTGCAAACCACATTGATATTACAGCCGAACAGAAGAAAGCAATCAAAGATAAACAGATACATCATAGATATACAGAGACAGCAGCAGAATATATGATGGCAAATCTAACAATGGAAGAAATGGAACAGGCAATGAATACCCTAAAAAAGAAGACATCACCAGGAAAGGATGGAATCACAAATGAAATGCTAATAGGACTAGGCACTAAGGCAAAAAAGAGACTACTAGCAGTCCTAAATTACAGCTGGAAGAGGGGAATAGTCCCACAGGCATGGAAGGAAGCTATACTAATACCAGTCCCAAAGAAAGGAAAAGACCTGGAAGAACCAAATGGCTATCGACCTATCAGTCTTCTTAGCTGTGTAGGAAAATTAATGGAACGCATTATCAATGGCAGGCTAACATGGCATCTGGAAGAAAACCAACTCTTAACACCTCACCAAGCAGGATTCAGAAAGTACAGATCCACTGAAGATCAAATAACCTATATAGCTCAGGAAATAGAGGATGCCTTCCAAGAGAAAAAGCACACACTAGCGGTCTGGATAGATTTAGAAAAAGCATTTGATAAAGTATGGAAGGAAGGACTGAAAGTAAAACTGCAAAAAATGCATGTTTGTGGGAAAATGTACAAATGGATCAGCCACTACCTTGAGAACAGAACTGCCAGGACAAAAGTACAAGGGCAAACCAGCAAAATGATGCTGTTGGAGCAAGGTGTCCCCCAAGGAGGAGTTCTTTCACCAACATTATTCCTAGCATATATAAACGACATCACGGAAAATTTTCCAGCCAGAGTACACACATCATCCTTTGCAGATGACCTAGCCATATGGACATCTGAAGAATATATTAGTACAGCTAACAGCAGAATACAGCAAGCCTTATTAGCGCTAGAGGACTGGTCAAAATCATGGCTAGTGAAGATAAGTGAGGAGAAAACAACGTGCACAGTGTTCTCCCTCTCAACTAAAACTCAGCAACCTAAGCTGGTATTGAATGGAAAAATATTGCGCCATGAAGAAAATCCAAACTATCTAGGAGTCACCTTTGATCGTCGCCTGACATGGAAGACACAGGTTGAGAAAAATCGAACAAGAGCAAGGCAAAGAATGGCAATCATGAAAAAGCTTGCTGGTACAACGTGGGGAGCAGATGAGAAAGTTCTCAAGAAGTTATATACTGGACGTGTGAGGCCAGTACTGGAATATGGCATTGCAGCTTGGGCAACAGCAGCTAAGTCAAACTTTAACAAAATAAGTAGAGTCCAAAATCAAGGAATGCGAATCATAACTGGAAGCCTGAAGACAACGCCTATTAATGAATTAGAAAAGATCACTTGTTTACAACCAATGCAGGATAGAAGAGATAGCAGAGCCCAGCAACAAGCTGAAAAATTTAGAAGATTGACAGACCACGCTATGTATAAAAGGTTTAGTGGTTTTGGAAAGGGAAGACTGAAGCGTAGCAACTTTGTAGAAACTGCAAAACGAAAGATTAGGGCAGATCCCATACTTAACATATCAACTGTCAAACCCATTTACACTGCAGACAAGTTCCCAGCTTGGAGACAGCAGCAACTGCCTGAGATGATAGAAAACATTCCTGGTATTGAGAAAAAGAACACTCAGCATGAAACCGAAAGAAGAGAAATAACCCTAGACTACATAAAAGAACATTACCCAAGCAGCAATTGGACCCATGCATATACAGATGGATCAGCCAAAAATTCAGTAGAGAATGGAGGAGGAGGAATTCTCCTAAATTTAAAAAATGGAGTGAAAAAAACACATTCAGTGGCAACTGGAAAGTTCTCAAGTAACTTCAAAGCGGAGGTAGAGGCTCTGAAAACTGCAGCAGAAATGCTCTTGATGGAGGAAAATAAAGAGACGCAAATAGCCATCTTTACAGATGCAAAGTCAGCTGTCTCAATACTGAAGAGCAATAACAGCACAGAAATAGCTGACCTAAGAGCAGCACTCCATGGTCTATGCCAGAAATCCAAAAAAGTTGTAATACAGTGGATCCCATCACATTGCAGTATACCTGGAAATGAAGAGGCTGACAGACTGGCAAAAGAGGGCGGACGACTACCACAGCCTGACATAGACATAACCTATAATGAGGCAAAGAGGTTGATAAAAAGCACTTATAGAACCAAATGGGAATCAGAGCATCCAGGCCACCAGAAGGATGATGCATATTACAAACTCGACCGAAGAGAACAAGTAGCAATCTTCAGACTCCGCACAGGACACAACAGGTTGAAATACCACTTGTTCAACAAACTAAAGATAGGAGATACAGATGAATGTAATTGTGGAACTGGTAAAATGACAGCTAAACATTTGCTGCAAGAGTGCCCAATATATGCAGAACAGAGAAAGATATTTTGGCCCACACCTGCTTCATTCGAGGACAAGCTCTATGGAGATATCAACAAGCTCAAGTCGACTGCAGCTTACTTTAACTGTATTCAGGTTGACATTTAAATGTACATGAAGAAGTATTTAGACTGCCACACTTCATACCACAGGCATGTCGGTTACACAAGCCTCCCAGAGGCATGAAATGGAATATTGCTTGGATAGCAAATCCATTACGTGGAAAGTCCGAATCGAAAGCTCACTACTGTGTGGGCTTCAAAAAGTGTCCTAGTGGCACAAAATGGAATATTGCTTGGATAGCAAATCCATTACGTGGAAAGTCCGAATCGAAAGCTCACTGTGTGGATGTCATCTGCAAACTGCATTCTTCTGGCTTCTGGAAGAACAGCCTATGGTGAACGGAAGGCCCAATATACGGAAGTGAGGCTAAGCAGCCATGTGCAGGACGTGACGATTCCTTGGGTGAGCCCAGTACCAGAGCGGTGTGTGATGGCTCTGCAATTATGGAAGCCTCCTTGGATGGCGGGGAATGCCCATAGGTCTGCCCCTGCCTTCCCTTGAGGGCCGACCAGGATGCCTTTGGCTGTTCTATATGGGCCAGCTGGGATGGGAGATAACACCACAACAGTGAGAGTCTAACGTCCTAAGAAACCCCCGGGAAGGTTAACCCGGTCAACAAATGCCCGCAGAAGTCGGATGTGTCGGCCTAACGGCGCAAGAACGCAGCTCTGCTGTAAACAGGCACAACGCAATCACGTCCGAAAAAAAACTCCGGATGAACGAAGAAGAAGAAGAAGAAGATCGATGATAATGATGAGAACACCGCAGACGGGTAAACAGTGCAATGGTCATTTCTTGAGAGAAGTTAACTCACAGAGAGAACTGGTTTGTCACATCAGAAGAAGAAATTTTTTTTTCGGGTATGTCATGAGAAGAGGAAAGCTGAAGTATGCCGTATGCTGAAGAGAGACAGAGGAAAACCAAGAGACGAGATGCGGAACAGTAGAGCATTATTGCATGGAGAAACGTCGGTGTCAGAAATGATGTGAAGCACGAGAGACAGGAGGCTGTGGACAGACATGAACACCAACGCCACACGGCATGGACTATAAGTCGAAGAAATCTTCTTTTCGTCGTTCCTCTCTCGAGAAAGTGCATCACACCTAGCTTTATATATAGGGTGTATTTTTAATGACTGTGGAGTTTTTGAAAATATTGCCGTTCCAAGCTTTGCATTTACCCTCTGGGAACTCACCCAACATTGAAGGAAAATATAAAACTCGGAACGGCAATATTGTCAAACACCCCACAGTCATTAAAAATACATGCGGTACCTCAACGGTCTGTGTGTCCGACTTCGGAATGGATGTGTGTAAGGTTTGCTTCCTCTAGCTAGACAGATACCACCCATAGCAACGAGCTTTATCTACCCGTAGAAAAAGAAATATTCTTTTTGGGGTCAGTTCGCGGCGTCTGATCTAACCAGGCGGCCTTAAATTCCCCAGACTCAAGAACCCCCTGCCCTACACCACAAGGTTCTACACTGACAGTAAACGACAGCCCCCCCCCCCCCTCTCCCAATTGTTACACAAATAAGTGAATAAATTGAGAGTCTATGTAATAACTTCATCGGACTAAACATGTAATGAAGGTCGAACATGCTTAGGTCACATAAACAGGTAGATGTTGTATATGAATATATAAATATTCACATTGAGTGCCTAGAAAGACATCAATAACTTGGCTGTTTTTGTGATCTAAAATGTCCAGTCTTCAGCGCGCGCGCGCGCACACACACACACACAAACTCTCTCTCTCTCTCTCTCTCTCTCTCTCTCTCTCTCTCTCTCTCTCTCTCTCTCTCTCTCTCTCTCTCTCTCTCTCTTCCTCGGCCCCTTCCCATCCTCCGCACCCTTCTCCCTGCTCTCACAAATACTAATCAGTGTATTGCCAATCCATTTGTAAAAGCTACCAACGCAGACAGATTGAAAAAATTAACCATTTATTTAACAGTTAATTTTGATTAAAGCAAAAAATGTATAGCCAAATAACTCACATTATAGTCGTATTTGTCAAAAATTGAAATAACACTGGATTGTCTTATCCATATGTCATCTAATAACTAACTATGCAAACAGATGAGTATGTTGACAATATTTGGCGTCTTATTAACAATATAACTAGCAGAGCTGAACAATCGTTCACATGGAACTGAGGTAGCCGGTATGCACAGAATGGTCTTGGCAAGGAATGCCAATTTTAGATATCGATGTTCATTAAGTTTCCACCATTGTAGAGGGTAACCGGTTCAGCAACTTTCTTCTCCATTTTATAACGCAGCAATTCATCAGAAGAGCTATCAACATGATCTTCCGTGTTTGAGTCAGACTTCATTAGCTTAATACGCTTTTCATTTGACATGTAGACAGTTAATGCTTCTCTAATCTGTAGAAGACTCTGTAGCATAATAAACATACTGTTTCATCTTGTTGGTACATCTTGCTGCAGCTTACATAACAGTGACTCAATACAATTTTGCAATTCGGTTGTGTTTGCAGCACTATGTTTAAAATGTCTGACAATTTTTTTAAATATTTGCCAAACAATGCTTCGGTATCAGCGGCTTTAAATCCATGTAATATGCTCAGTTGTAAGCTACGATCCAAACAAGGAAAATGTGCAAAACCGGTTTTTATCAGCTGCTGAAACCATTATTTCTTGCATTGTCAGTAACTAGAGCCTGAATTCTGTTCGTTACATCCCAGTCTATCGCAAACTGTTTATATAACTCGGCAACATTGACAAAATAATGACATTCAAAAACATTCATGCATCCAAGAACACCATTTTTCAATCTCCAGTCATCGGCAATCCAATGGCCAGTAATTCCACAATAGCTTTCGTTACCTAGAGATGTCCAAAAAATCAGATGTTAGCGAAATTCCTTTTGCGTTTTTCATAGATTCGTTAACACTTTGAATCTTGCTGTTATACTTAGCGATCAACAGTTTCTCAACGACTCTGGTAATCGAGTGAGGTGGCAGAACATGACCGCCCACGCTTACCGCCATGGCACATGATGGATGGAGTTTGTCAATAGTGCGGCTGGAAGGTAGCTTATATTCAGCATTTTACAATGCTGTCCGTAATATTTGTTGAAGGCCGTCGTCATCTACTATTGATATTGGTCTGCCACTACTATAAATCTAGTTTGCAAGTGACACTCGAATATCATGTTGTAATGCAGCATTCACTGGACGATCAGACGAACGACAAAAGTGACTCAAAATAGCCTACTTCGAAGTAGGTGACATTGCAGCATTACACCGTCTCAGATGAAGTTTATGATAATGTAGTGGATGTTTGTTTCGGAGGTGGTAGTAAGCGAGGTGTTAGAACTAATGAACGCAATAAACCTTTTCAGCATTTTCAATATTTCCATCAGTCAATACTTTAAAACCAAAATGTTCATGTAATCGTCCGGACATTTGTTTATATTTGTCCGCAGTTATGTTGTTACTTTTAGACTTCCGGTTCATTTGTATAACTGATGGGAGAAAAGTTTTCGATTAATCGTTTAAAAAAAACAGTTAATCGTTAATTAAAATTAACCATTAATCGATAAATTAATCGATAATTTCTGCAGCCCTAATGTGTGTGTGTATATATATATATATATATATATATATATAATATATATATATATATATATATATATATATATATATATATATATATAAAAGCAATATCTCCTGCGATATCTCCGGCGGGCATATTTCCGGTGGTCGTGGGATCCGCAAAAGTCAGGCGGGGAGTCCGACGGTAGTACACGCTTTACACAAGTCCGGACACATGTGATTGATAGATGTACGCGTCCTATGGTCAAGACGCGTATGAGACCCACACCTGTGGGACTTGGTTGAACGCCTCTAAGTCGGGTCCCTTTGGTGCCAGGTTCTGGCCACCACTCGCCAGCTGCTCGTGGAGGCGAGGTCTCGGAGGAATGACGCTGAGCCGCCAGCGTCTGCAGCCTACCTTGTTTCAGACGTATTGGTTACCCATTCCTCTGGAGTACGCAAGGCAAGGCCGAGAGAGGGAACATGTCGTCTGGGCACCATATGTTTCTCTGAAGCTCTGCTCAAGCATTGTGAAGGAATTTTGGCCACATTCCAACTCGCATACTTTGGTCTATCAAGACTGTAAGGTGCCACACAGACACACACACACACACACACGCACGCACGCACGCACGCACACACATCTCACACACACACACACATATCCTATTTACAGGACATTGCAGTCAACACCAGCATTTTACAGCTGCTGTTGGTGTCTTGGTAAGTTTTACACTCAGTAGTGTGCCATTGCTTTCTGCACGACCGGCTCACATATCTTTCCGAAAGAAACCAACGCGATGCGTGTCGAATCTCGCGCAGCTGTGTGTCGTACGTGGGTATACGGGATTACGAACAGCGTCCTTAACACCTTCGCCAAGGAGACGGTATATTAAAGTTACAAACTATAACACAAGAAATACCGAGTAAACAATACCTAGCTTTAGAACAAAACATACAGCGCAGCAGACAAATAGGCCAGATAATTGACAGGGAAGGAAATATACAAGTCGAGCCACAACAAATAGCCTTAGCCTTTGAAGATTATTACAGGAACCTTTATACAGAGGAAAACACGCAGGCGCACGTGCAAGAACACTTTATGAAATTCACAAAAGAACTCACAGAGGAACAGAAACTAACACTAGATACTGAATTAACACTAACTGATATAACACAAGCGGTTCATGGAATGCAGAAGGGCAAATCGCCTGGCCCTGACGGTATTACTGCTGAATTCTATCAGTTTTTCTTTCCTCTTCTAGGTCCCCTTTTACTAGCAGTATTCTCTGAATCTTTCCGCAAACATGAACTCCCACCCAGTTTCAACACGTCTTACATCACTCTTATTCCGAAGGAGAACACTGACAAGACACTTTTAAAGAGTTACAGACCTATCTCGCTTTTAAATGTAGACTACAAGATTTTAACAAAGACTTTGACGAATAAATTGAAACCAGTAATGGCATCTCTCATTCATGAAGACCAGCAATGTAGTGTGCAACACCGCAATATCCAGCAACACACACACTTCATAAGGGACATCATCAACTACACACATCTGAAAAACTGTCAGTCCTCAATTCTCTCTTTAGATCAAGAAAAAGCATTCGACAGAGTATCTCACTCATACCTCCACAAAACTCTCTCACACTGCAACGTGGGAAATTATTTTCGGACCGGAAAGTCGGATTCTATTAAACCATACCCTAACCAATTCTTTCAGGTTGACTAGGTCAGTAAGACAGGGATGTCCCTTGTCCCCATTACTGTACGTTGTCGCTCTAGAGCCACTTCTAGAAAAGATACGACAGGACGACAATGTCAGGGGTACGTTCATACCAGGGAAGGGTGAACAAAAGCTGCGTGCTTATTGTAACAAGCTACGTGGAGGGTCCCAAATAGCCCTATCACAATATTTCAAAATTATTCTCTTTATAGCCCTGGCTGGGATAGGTCTTTACCTGCCAACCCTCCTCCGTTTTCCCCGGACTCACTGTCACTCTTTCTTTCGACCTAAGGACCTATTTCCTGCCGTGTTCTTCTGGCTGATCCATATATATAACACAGTGATCGTTGGAATAAACTAAAACGTGATTTATTAAATCAATACAGGACAGCACAGAAAAACATCAAGGCAGTTAACACAGATAGTTCTAAACAGACACAACACATGATAAAGTTCAGGCACAGATCCTCATGTTGCCATAGTCACAGACCCAGCTTCATATACTGTCCGATCTGTCCACATACATCTCACCACGTGTGCCAGAATCTCCTTCCTTCCCGGTACTTGGGTGTAAGTTCAACAGGCTTCTGTAGAATCAAATCCACTGGTTTTTGAGGACTTCCATTGAATTATGGTTTCCCATAATGGGAATTGTTCATGGAATTAACATAGATAGGTGTCTTTCAATGTCCGGTACAAAATGGGTATGCCGGATAATCATGCGTAAACTCAGCCTAGAAATCAACTGCTCTCGGGCCTATGTCACTGAAAGGACCCGAGATGCACCATTACTGCAAATTGTCATTTTCTCATGGTATACAGGATAATCATGCGTAGACTCAGCCCAGAATTTCAACTGTTCTCGGGCCTATGTCATTTCCTCAAGATATGCCCTTGCCTCTCTCTCAGAGTTAGGCACACCATGTGTGATATGGCTAATACATTGACCTGGCTTCATCAGACGTATTTGGCTCTAGCACAGAAGCTGTGTGGATACTGTCCGATTTAGTCACGTCCAACAAAAGAGGACCCTGGAGATGACAAACAATATTGAGCGACTGGGTTGACTCATGCATCACACAATCCTGAGGACCAATAGGGTCTCAGTTACTACATTTGACATATAGGATCTCTACCCAATGTATTATATACGATACCCGAATGAATGGGCCTGACCTGTCAGGTAGCCCCTGGATTGGCTACGTCCGGGCTTGAGTAGACCTTCCAGCTTGTAGATGTCAGGTTGTCCACCCTAGGAACGTTTTGTCTACAAGACACACTTTCCACACTCATACCAAGCCTTTATTATTATTGGGCACATTCATTTCCATGCTTTCCTCTCACTTGCAAACCATGCCTTTCTCGCAACCAAGATCTTGTGGTGTGGTGCGCCTAGTAATCTGTGTGTTTCTCCCCGTTAACTAAATATAGTATAGTAGTGGGGTTATATGGCACACCGTGTAGTTCCCCATTCCAGCAAGAATATGAAAGAAGATACTACCCCTCCCAGCCGCCGCTCTCGACTGAGCTGTCGCCCCAATGTACCGGCATTGCCCTGCACAAGCCATAGTGTAGATGAGTTCAGGTTCTCTCAGTGAGATAGAGGAGTCCATTATCCTCCCGACATCATCCTATCGAGTGACAGACGAAAGAGATAGTCCTGTGGCTAGCCTCTTCTGGCTCAAGAAGATAGATCATAGATTACCATAGCTATCCAATGATGATATTTCACAGAAAGATGACAATATGCCCAATTCAAGCCGTAGAAAGAAAGATAGCAACAGCTCATCTGACGCCAAGAACAAATGAAATCCTCTGTGGAGATATATTGTTCAGATTCACTTCCCCGGCTATTCCCAGAACAAAACACCTAGTTAGATTGCCAACGGTCAACCAACTCTTCATTTGTTATGATTGGCTTTTCGCCAATTCATCTTCCCCCTCGAGACAAAATACATTTATAAGTCCAGGTCTGGCTGGACCACCCACAACTCAAGTATTACCTTTCCACTACCTCAGTAGTATGTTGCACCTCTGTCGTAATCTTTAAATCACTTGACATGCTGCAACTATCAAACGGTAGGTGTTGGCACGGCCATCAATTGACCAGCAGCTGCACCAGTGCACATTTGACGCAAGGCGTTCCATCGGGTCTACCCGAAAGGAAAGACAAATATATACTCGCTCCATGTAAAGATTGTGGTATGAAGATAACCCAAAGAACCATCTTTCATGGAGAATTGAGCGAACAAGAGAACTGAGAGCTTCCGAAAGCCGTTTCCCCCTGTTTACCCAAAATAAAAGAATGCATAAGGACATGGGCCACTGGCGTTTCGCTACATATGTGTTAGTTGTATATTATTTACAGGATGTTGCAACACGGTGAAATACTTTTACATCGCAGGGTAGAAGAGGAATGAATTAAACAACCGTTAAAGACCTCTATACCTTAGGGTATGTGATAGAAAATAAAGTTGAATTGAATTGAATTAGTAGAAGAAGAAATACTCAACGACAGCATGAATTGTGTATGCGTGTTACTGTTAACGAGGAATGACTAAACACCATCTTGAAGTACGTCTACAGCTGACATTAGAAGATGACAGACTAAAAAAACACCATCGTTAAGTACTTCTTCATAGTAGGGCTTAGATATGCAAACGTCTTATTGGAACTGCGGAAGATACTGGAAAGTAAACAAATAACACGACGACACTACTATGTCAACATATCGTCCTTCTGTCTAAATGGGAGCTCAATTCAGGCAATATATTATCCTTCGGCATTGAGTCTGATATAATAAGTGCCCGTTACCTTGGATGGAATCTGTGTAGAGGAAGCAAACCGTGCACAAATGGATGTCGAAGAGGTGCATGACTTGATGTGACGTACTCCTGTCGTAAGAGGAACGTAGAAGAGGAAGAAGAAGATATAGCAAGTGTTTGCAGAACGTCGCTCTCAACACAACCCACTGGAAAGACTCTCGAACCTGCGCCAGTTCCCCTGCCTCATGTATTGTCCTCTCAGGGTGTTCTGACTGCCCTGTCTTCACCATCATATCTGTCTTCCCCAGCCGCATGCCCAAAGTGTCTTTAATGTCATGTATCCATCCTCATGCTAGTCGACTCTTGCCTCTTCTGTTAGAGGACCAAGCCTTCCATTGCCGTTACGAGGGGAAGTCAATAAGGAAACCCCAAATGGCTGTAGAAAAATAAGTAAATAATGTAACAACTTGAAACCAATTTATTTTTATACACACATTGTCCCTTTATTTTTCAACATAGTTTCCACCAACATTGATGCACTTATCCCATTGTTATATCAGTCATCACAAACTGGCTGCATAGAACTGCGTGCTCTGTTTTCTAAACCACGTTTTCACTTCACATTCAACTTCGGCGTTCATTCGCGAAATGTCTCCCGCCAAAGTGCGTTTTCAGTGTTTATACTAACAAATGTTTTCCCGTAAAGCGGTTCATAGCTGGGTAAAAAATATTTACGAGGGAGAGTCAATAAGTAAGTCACACAGTTCTGTGAGATGACAGGTAAATGAGAACAGGACACGCTTTTCTATGCAGCGGGTTTAGGAGGACTGATATAACAATGGGATAAGTTGCATCATTGTTGGTGGAAATTATGTTGAGAAGTAAAGGGACAATCTATATATATAAAACAGAGTGTATGTGGCTTTGTTTGTGTGTTTGTGGTCAGCTAGCTATGTATTGGATGCATTCAATAACGGTACATCCGATTGAGATGAAATTTTCTACACGTCTTCCTTTCATTCCTGCGCAACCGACTATAATAGTTTCTTAGTGTAAAATCTTCTACTTATTTAATAACATTTAATTTTTCATTTTCATTATATAATGTCTATATAGCAGGGGGACTTCACTCTAGAAAAGTTATTTCAAGGGGCTGAACGCCTCTAAGCCACAAACCCTCGGACCGGAGAGCCGGGCCGATATCCACCTTACGAAAAATTAAAGGCGTGATACTGAGCAAGCTACATGCTCAGGTCTGATACAAGTTCGAAGGCTCTCAGCTGGGGGATATGAGAGATTCCCGGATGAGAGGGCCAGGCCGTTTCTCGCTCACCGCTGCACGAAGGTAAGGTGCTGAGCCGGCAGCACAAGTAGCCTACCTCGTGAGCGAGTACAAAAAGTCAAAAAAAAGTGCCCCAGCCGAAGAAAATGGCTGCGAAAACTGTGTCTAACTCATAGAGAGTGTAGACAAAAGTGGAAGAACGTCTCAATGACGCAAAATGGAACGCACGGCGAGCGAACCTATTGCATGGTCCGAAGTCAAAAAGCAAAAGCTTACCGAGTGGGTGTCGCTCGCATTCTGACCGTCCCTGGTGTGTGCTTGAGCGATCAGAAACAAACGTGTTGCCCAACACATGGAAGTGAGGAACTAAAGCAGCCATGAGCAGGACGTGGCAACTCCTCGGGTGAGCCCAGCCACAGAGCAATATGTGCCGGCTCTGAAATTATGGAAGCCTCCTTGGATAGCGAGGGAATGCCCCTGCCTTCCCTTGAGGGCCGACCACGATGTCGTTCATCGTTCTATCTTGACCAGCTGAGATGTTAGCGACATCACAACAGACCAACGTGCCTCGAAACCAGAGGAAGGCTAACCTCATTAAAAAATGCCCGCTGAAGTCGGAAGTGTCGTCCTACGGGTGGCAAACTAAAAATTGACACTACGCAATTACGTCCGAGTGAAATGTCTCGTCCGAATGTCTCTCGTGCTAGGAACAGCTCTGACTACCTAGTTTCCGAATGCCGCTCTTGTTCGGAACAGCTCTGACTGGGTAGTTTTCCGAATGTCTGTTGTGCCTGGAAAAGCTCTGATGGGCGCAACGACAAGCACATGTCCGAAAACTCGCTGAGTGGATGCCGTCTGCAAACCTGTCTGGTTTGTGCGGGAATGACCCGGGGAAACGAAGTGACCAATATATTGAAGTGAGGATTTAAAGCAGCCATGAGCAGGACGTGACGATCTCCCTCGGTGAGCCCAGATCCAGGGCGTTATGTGTCGGCCCTGCAACTATGGAAGCAACCTTGGATGGCGGAAAATGCTATGGACTGTCCCTGCCTTCCTTTGAGGGATGGCCGTTGTCTTCGACCGTTCAACCTTGGCCAGCATGGTTGCAGATGGCACCACAAAAGTGAGAGTCTCCCAGGAATGCTACCTGGTCAAAAAAGCACGCTAAAGTCGATGTGTTGGCCTACGGGTTTCGGCCCAAGGGCGCATAACAGACACACCGCAATCACATCTGAAAAAACACTCCGGATGAACGAAAAGAAGAAGAAGAAGTATCACAGGAATCTACACGTTTCTTTCAATCATCATCATCATCATCATCATCATCATCATCATCATCATCATCATTGCAAGAGCAAACACCGCAAGAAATAGCTACAGAAACTGAAGAGGTGTTGTCTGACAGAGATTTGGCAGATCTGGAATAAACTTAATTCTAATATTCAGTGATAATAATCTTCTTCTTCTTCTTTCGTTCGCTTGAAACATGTCTACAACTGCAATGTCGTCTCCTGTATGAATCTAACAGTCTTTTTTAGTTCATTCAGCGGTCCATAGAGTATCTTCCACCGTTGTCTCTCTAGGCCAGAAGGTTCGCCTGGATATGTTGTAGTTTGGGCAATCCTGGAGTATGTGCTCTGCTGTCTGCGACGCCAAACCACATGTGCACATGGCTGAGTCACCAATCTTGAATTTTGTATACAAGTGGTTGCGTAATCTATTGTGTCCTGTTCTGAGGCGCAGAAGAATGACCTGTTCTGATCTGTCCATAACGTGGTAGTCGTCTTGAGTAAGGTTTGGAGGCTTTCTGATTGATTTGATCATTCTTTTCTTTTGGTGGTATGTAATAGGCACATGTGATAATAATAAATTATAATGTGCTACTTTATAACATTTTGAATGAATACCGCCAGTGCTTGTTTTAGTGAATTTCCCAAAAATTGTTATTTCAATTTAGTGCTTTTTTGGCTCAAGAGTAGTTCTGATTGGGATTTGGCGGATCTGGAATAAACTTCATTGTAATATGAAGTGATAATAATAAATTATGATGTGCTACCTTGTTAAATTTGTAATAAAAACAGTTGGTGCTTTTTTTTTTTTTTTTATTTGGTGCTTTCCAAAAAATGTTGGTGCTTTTTAGTGCTTTTTGGGTCGATTTTGGTGCTTTTTCATCAAAGTTAGATGGCAACACTGTTCTCATGTCTGGTCAGAGTTGCACACTTGTAAGGGCTGGTGATGTTCACTTCCAGCCCCGTCTCATGGTTGTTGTTTTGTTTTTTTCGAGGGAGTGGTTCATCGGTAGTCGTCGCAATTTGAGACTTCATCTATCCCTCCGGTGTCTTGGTCCATCGTTGAATCTTAGTGGTCGATCACTTCTTTCAAAGCTTGTGTCCTGGACTCTGGACCTTGGTAGACTGACGTCTCATCTCCTGAATACCGTGGGTTCTTGGTCACTTTCATTTTCACTTTCTGTTTCCTTTTCCTCTTCTGTTGCTTCTTCTTGTGTCTGGGACTTTACTCCTGATGTCGTCTGTTTGTGATGTTTCATTCTTTTTTTAGGCGTCAGTATGATTTGTGTCAGTCTCTACCTTGATTGCAGCCAGTCGAGCCACATCCCGCTCGATCTTCCTCTAAACGAGTTCGTCCAGAATGCGCTGAACGGCTGTTGTTTGTGTTTCTTGTGCCTGGTCGCTTCTCTCCTCCATTTTAGTTACTTTTGACATCAGGTCCTTCATTTGGTCCTTCAATTGTGCCGTGTCTGTTTCTGTTAGACGAGTAGTCTCCTCGTACTGCATCCTGGCCTCTTTATAAGGTATGTTTGACTTTACGGCTAGCTTTATCGCTTCCTTGCTGTCTTGGTGGCAAGGGCAGTCAAGGCACCTAACGCCATGGTTACCAAGACAGTTGGCGCACTTTCTGTTAGCGTTGGGCTTCCTAAAGTCCGTGTCAATCTTGGCGTGAGGGCACTGACTGTACAGGTGTAGTCCAGAACAGTATCGGCAGACTTCCACCTCACTTTTACAGTTGGCACGGGTGTGCCAAAACCTCTGGCACTAGAACACGACTGGTCTCGTGTAATGTAGTGCTTCTCCGGGACTTGCATTTTCTTGTCACATCTGATGATCTGTGACATGGTTCTGTCCCCCGACATTACGATGACAATCGTGGAGGGTGTGCTGTGTCGCCCCACCCCACCCCCACGATTCTTTCAGCAACGTGGATCTTTTAGAAAGAGAAATGCAGGAAGACAGCGTGAGAGAATTCTTGACAGTCGTGTGTCTGGCACGGAAGGGAGTCAACGTGAATTGATCCATGCCGTCGGAGATCGCAATTTGTGGAGAAGCACGATCGCCCACGCCAGCCGGCGAGGCACTGCATGATGATGAAGATTTCACTCCTTCCTTTTCTTTGCCTTTTTCCCCCCTCTTCCACTCCTTCCGCCGCTCTTGTTTACATTCGCAGAGGCTATCGACGTCATACCATGATAAATATAGTTCCCGTGAATCCGGGTAATTCTGTGAAGACTTGGCCAGGGATCGACTGGCTGGGTCATTTTCTCCCATCAACTAGTCGCTATTTGCACAATAGTTGTATTCATTTAAGATTGCGTGAGTGTCTGTGTCTCAACGGCGGCGAGAACACGATGTGTAGTCTGCTATAAATAGCCTTTTCACTGTATTTCGCGAATCTAGATAATACAGGCCGGTCTTTCTGGCTGAGGGGTTACAACACTTTCTCCGTAATCCTGTTTATCACGCAGAGTCTCGTAGCGGGCGAGAACTGGGAGCGGTTCGACCCCCGCTGGTGACTTGCGGGATAACTGAGCCGGCCGCTCAGAAAGCAATGGCAAACTACTGAGCGTAATCTTGCTAAGAAATCAACAGACAGCTGAAAGATGCTGGTGTTGACAGCGACGTCCTGTAAAGGATATGCAAACAAAAAAAGAGAAAACAGTCATGACAACATGAGATACGGGGTCATTTCCGTGCCTTGTTATCTTTGTTCCGTATGATTAAAAAAAATAGATTATTATTATTTTTGAGTTATTTGGTTGTCTCTGGATTTCTTCTTCTTCTTCTTCTTCTTCTTCTTCTTCTTCTTCTTCTTCTTCTTCTTCTTCTTCTTCTTCTTCTTCTTCTTCTTCTTCTTCTGCGTTCATCCGGAGTTTTTTCGGGTGTGATTGTGTTGTGCCTGTTTACAGCAGAGCTGCGTTCTTGCGCCGTTAGGCCGACACATCCGACTTCTGCGGGCATTTGTTGACCGGGTTAACCTTCCCGGGGTCTCTGGATTTGAGGTTTGAAGATTGTGCACAACCCACTTCTGGCAACGCTGATCGTATTCCGGTACGAACCTTGGGCCTTGTCCACGTCAGACTGGAAGCACTAGACTCGAGTTTCGCTCTCGTTTGAGCTCGTCAGTAGTGCATATCCCTGACTGGACCCGGGATCGAACTCTAGATTATTGGCGTGTGAGGCGGATGTGTAACCACGCGGCTCACGCCAGAAGCGACCGAAATTATCACACAACGTCCCAGTGTGTCCTATTTCGACACGCATTTGTATTAAATGCCGGTCTCCCTGGTCTAGGCGTTACACGACTTTCTCCGTAATCCCGTATGCTCTCGCGAGTAACGTAACGTGCGCGAGAATTGGTAGCGGTTCTCTCCGCGTCGGTAACTTACGGATTATGTGAGCCGGTCGCTCAGAAAGCAGTGGCAAACTACTGAGCGTAATCTTGCCAAGAAATCAACAATCAGCTGAAAATGCTGATGGTGACAGAGTGTCCTGTAAAGGATATCTTCTTCTTCTTCTTCTTCTTCAGCATTCCGAGCCATTGAGGTTCTTTGCTGCAATACAATCTGTCTCCATTCGTCTCTCTGGTGGACCTTCTCTTGCCAGTCGTTGATTCCAAGTGCTTGTAGGTCTGTATGTATATTATCTCTCCACCGCCTTCTTGGTCTACCTCGGGGTCTACGGTAATTTATTTCCTGTAAAGGATATGCGAGAAAAAAATTTGTGTTAAGATATTTGCTCTTTAATAGCCTTACCTATGAACGTAAAATTTCCCGATAAATTATTTAAAAAGGTTAGTTGCATGTCCTTTACTGGACGTCGCAGTCAACCCCAACATTGTTATGACTGTTTTTGATTGCTAGGCAAGTTTACGTTCAGTAGTTTGCCATTGTTTTCTGAACGACCGGTACACTTACCACTGTATGAAAACCAACGCAAGGCGGTCTTCTGCAAAATCGTCCGCAGCAGTGTTTCGCCCGCGATATGTGAATTTACGAATTGCGTCCGTAACGTATAGGGAAAAAAGTATAGGTGCCAGTCGCTCACAAAGCAATGGCTGACTACTGAATGTGAAACTCTCCCCCATTGTATCTCCACCTTGCCGTGGTGGGGGAGCTTGCGTGTCCCATCGACCCCATGTGCTTGCCGATGGATGAAAAACTACATATCGGACAGCATATGGGATAGGGACCAGACTAAGAGAGACACAACCTGCTGCTCTGCAGGTAGGACTGAGGATAGCAGTCAAAATTTAAGCTCCGGCGCACGAAGCACAAGTCTTGGTCCAGATACTTACACAAACGCCTCCACCGATAAATGGAGGTGAGATACTGGGCACGCTACATGCCCAGTTCAGATACTTGCCCGAAGGCTCTCAGCTGGGGGATATGAGGGATCCCCGGATGAGAGGGCCTGGCCGTTTCTCGCTCACTGCTGTACGGAGGTAAGGTGCTGAGCCGGCAGCACATGTAGCCTACCTCGTGAGCGAGTACTAAAAGGTGGAAAAACACCTCGGTCGCACGTTCCGATGAAAGTGTTTAACCGTACTCATGGAGTGAGTGTAGTCAAAGGTGGAAAATTGTCTCGATGACACGAAATGGAACGCCTGGCTTGCGAATCCATTACGTGGCAGACCAAAGGAAAAGCTTGCTGTGTGGAAGTCGAAATAAGAGTCTAACTTGTCTCGAACCAGAGGAAGGCTAACCTCATTAAAAAATGCCCGCCGGAAGCCGGAAGTGTCGTCCTACGGGTGGCAAACTAAAAATTGACACTACGCAATTACGTCCGAGTGAAATGTCTCGTCCGAATGTCTCTCGTGCTAGGAACAGCTCTGACTACCTAGTTTCCGAATGCCGCTCTTGTTCGGAACAGCTCTGACTAGGTAGTTTTCCGAATGTCTGTCGTGCCTGGAACAGCTCTGACGGGCGCAACGACAAGCACATGTCCGAAAACTCGCTGAGTGGATGCCGTCTGCAAACCTGTCTGGTTTGTGCGGGAATGGCCCGGGGCAAACGAAATGACCAATATATTGAAGTGAGGATTTAAAGCAGCCATGAGCAGGACGTGACGATTTCCCTCGGTGAGCCCAGATACCAGGGCGCTATGTGTCGGCCCTGCAACTATGGAAGCAACCTTGGATGGCGGAAACTGCTATGGACTGTCCCTGCCTTCCTTTGAGGGATGACCGTTGTCTTCGACCGTTCCAACTTGGCCAGCATGGTTGTAGATGGCACCACAAAAGTGAGAGTCTCCCAGGAATGCTACCTGGTCAAAAAAGCACGCTATTGTCGGATGTGTTGGCCTACGGGTTTCGGCCCAAGGGCGCATAACAGACACACCGCAATCACATCTGAAAAAACACTCCGGATGAACGAAAAGAAGAAGAAGAATGTGAAACTTGCCCAGGAATCACGAAGAGCAAAAATTCTGGGTTTGACTGCTATGTCCTGTGAAGGACATGTAACTAATTTTTTTTAAAGTCACGATGCAGTAAAGTGGAGGCGTTTTATTTATTCGTGGGCCGGTGATTCCCTACTAATTTTGTCAGGACATGGCCTTACGGCCTACACTTGCGGTAATCAAACACCGTGCGATTCTTAACGTTAACAACCAGCACACGGAGGGGGGGGGGGGCTCCTGTTTTCCGCCTTTATCCGAGAAGCTAAATATTCCACCTCACTTCCCGAGGGATCATGAGAACATGCGATATCAATAGATTCAACATGGCCGAATGGATAAAAGCCGTCGTTCTTAAACGTCCAGTGTGCTGTTGCCGAGGTAGCAGGTTCAACCCCTGCACCGGTATGCTGGGCTAAAATGTTGACTTCTCGTCCTTGACTTGCGGACGTAAATTACAAGTATCTCAGAAGTCAGAGTGGATTCGCCTAATGGCGAGGGACACTGGTAATAGGGTCTAGTTTAGTTTAGTCGTTGGATCAAGATCACGGCACACGGTTTAACCCATAAGTGCTCCGTTTTCCTCCTAACTCAAACCTGAGTCTGGAGAAACTCAGCTCAATGCACGAACTCCGTTGCATCGGCGAGGATCCTGAAATACTTTGGGTAGATTTTTAACTCGAAACTTTGCCCGGGCAGCGCCGTTAGGCTACTCTTTTTCGATTTTCAACTGCCAAGGGATTTTTTACGTGCGCAACAATACACACGGGCGTCCGATCTCACTACCCAGAGACCAGGGGAAATTTTATTACTAGAAGTCCAGGTGGATTTTTTTAATAAATCCCGGTCCTCACCGGGGCCTGAACCCGGGACCTCCAGCACTCGAGGCGGACACCATACCTCGAGACCACTCAGAAGCTAATCCACACTCAAACATCAGTCCGGTGCACTTCCCAGGAATGACAAGTAGTAGCATATGCATGGACTACACTTGAGTTCAGATCGAGCGAACACATTATAGAAACTAGATTCATCCACGTAGCAAGAACTCTGCAGAACATAGCTCACATCGGGGCCTGCCGGAATGAGACTCGATCCTGTCCAGTTCTTCTTCCTCGTACATTTTCATGCTCAATGTTAATTTATTGGCCTGTGTCCACTTTCTTGTTGGTCGACCACCGCCTTTTCTTTTAGGAACCTTGCTCCCCGTTGCTCTTCTTTAGGAGCGTTTGATATGGCTAAAGTATTTCAGTTTCCGAGACATGAAACTGTTTATATTTTTTTTTTTTTTGGGGGGGGGGGGGGTGTGTTCGATTTATACCATTAACCCTACCCCATTCAGCCTCTGAAGAGAAGTTATATTAGCGTCCACCCCTGGCTCAGATTAATTATTATGTGACCAAGCCTGCCGCAAATAGGATATTAATTTTAAAGTGACTGTTGTCCAAAGAGGGTAATGGCTTGACAAGCAGGAGCCAGTTTTTCTTAATGTTCAAGTATTATAGAGGGAGTAAACTACAGAGCGTAATCTTGCCAAGAAATCAACGACAGCGGTAAAATGCTGGTGTTGACAGCGATATCCTGTAAAGGATATGAGGGGGAAAAAACCGTGGCGAAGTAGTTACGCCGCCTTCTGCGCGTTCCGAAGGTTGTGGGTTCGATTCCGGGCTACGTCGTTCGTTTCACGGGTGCAATTTTCTCATACTCCTGGAGTGTCGTCGCTGGAGCTACGGATTTCTTGCTTTGTGCGACGCTTTCAGCAGGCCGCCTTATGAAAAGATACCGAGCTATATGGGATCAAATCCGGTGCAATATAGTCGATCCTCAGACATTGTAGAACGTGGGCAACCATCCTCTGCTTGATTCACGTACGGATTCTACACATGTTTGTATAACATTTAAGCTCAAAAGCCCAGATTTTCTTCGCTAGTGATTGCGTCTGTACCTTTGGAGTGGTAAAAGCAGTGCCACAATCGCGACATACAATGTTCGTAGTCAGCCGCGTGTGTTACTTGGAAGCAGAGTACAATAATATGAGTGTCGACCGCCCAGAAGGTTATGGCAAACTACTTGCCTTAAAATTGCCTAAAACACCACAAACAGTAAAAAATGTGTTGGTTGATGGCAACATCCGGTAAAGAACATACGACCAACTTAGTGATTGCGAAATGGTTCATGAGTCACATTGGTATGTTAGCCATGTAAACAATCAAGTGTCTTTTTTTACATGTTTTTACACCGTAACTTTAAACTGCATTCCGTCAGTATGGCCGAATGGTTAAGAGCGCTTGAGTTTAAACATCTGATGTGCTGATGCCCTATATCGGTCAGTTAGACTAAAATGTTGACTCCTCGTACTTGACTTGGAGACGTAGATTACAAGCACCGATAAGTCGGAGTGGGTTCGCCTGATGACGAGGGACACTGGTAAAAGGGAAAGCTAATCCACAAGCAAAATTCAGGCCAGTGCTACTTGAAGTAGCCTATATGAACTACGCTTGAGCTCGACGCGAGAGGGTGCCAAAATATGCATCCACCCCCTACACACCATATTCCAATATCCCCACCCACCACCACCACCATCATGTCCTCCTTCTTCCATGTCCTCCCTTCCCCGTGTCCTCTTTCCCACATGTCCTCCCTCCCATGTCATCTCTCTGCCAAGGCCTCCCGCTGCCATGTCCTCCCTCCCCTATGTCCTCCTTCTGTCATGTCCCTCCCTCTTACATGTCCTTTATCTGAGATATCCTCCCTCTACCATGTCCTCTCTCTTTCCCCCATGTTCCCCCCCCCCCATGTCCTACATCTGAGATATCCTCCCTCTGCCATGTCCTCGCTCCCCCATTTCCTCCCTCCCCCATGTCATCCCTCTGCCATGTCCTCCCTCTGCGCGTTGGGTCGGAGTCTGAATACAATGAAATGCCTAACAGCCATAGAGGAAACAATACCAACCTGGGCTTAGCAACAGCCACAGGTGCACTGAGACATAGGCTGGTAGTACCCTAGAAGTCGGAATTGATTCGCCTAATGGCGAGGGACACTGGTAGTAGGAAAAGCTCATCCACGTGCTACAATCATCGAGTGTACTAGAATTTGTAGCATGTGTGGACTATGCTTGAGTTCAAAGCAAGCAAACGCAAAACAAAACAAACATATGTATCTCCGTAGATGTGAAATTCCAGTACAAATCTTGCCTACCCCATTGGTTTCTTATCTTGGAGATAGAATTAGAGTTCTGCAGCAACCCTAGTAGAGATGCTACTTTGGTACTGGGAGTAGTACGAGATGTTGTATTTGATTAGCATTTGTGGATTGACCCGGTGGATTGACCTTGACGTCGGTGGATTGCTCTCAATCCACGGTTAGAGTTAAAGTTGTTGTTAGGGTTAGGGATAGGGTTGTTGTTTCTTATTTTGACAAACTTTTTTCATACTTTTCCCATACATATTTCTTAGTTCTGCCATTATTTTTCCTAATTTGGCTAAAACCTTTATTGTTTTGGTCATCAGTTTTTCTTAATTTGGCTAACATATTGTCTAAAGAGGCCATAAATTGTTTCCCAATATTGGTAAACATTGTTCTTACATTGCCATACTTATTTCTTAGCTTGAACATCATTTTTCTCAATTTGATAAACATTTTTCTTACTTTGCCATACATATTTCTTAGTTTATCCATACTTTTACCTATTTTATTGCTTCGGTTGACATATATCTTGGTTCGACTAACATATTTTATAATTTCGGTCGACCTATTTCTTGATCTGGCCAATATTTTTCCCTATTTGGTTAACACATTTTCCTAGTTTTTATGAGTTTGGTTGAGATATTTCTTATTTTGACTATAATTTTTTCATATGTTGGTTAACATTTTTTTTTCTTAATTTGGTTGACAGATTTATCACTAGCATTAGTTTCTGTTCTTTTTTTTTTTAGGCTAACATATTTTCTTACAATACCGACATATTTTCCTACTTTTCATAAATTTAGTTGAGATATTTCTTAATTTCGCCAACATTTTTAATACTTGGTTAACATATTTTCTTATTTTGGTCGATATATTTATAAATTTGGTCGACATATTTCTAATTTTGGCCAACTTTTTTATTAGTTTGGCTAGCATTTTTTCCTACTTGGTTGATATATTTGAAAGTCTGGTTCAGATATTTCTTATTGTGGTCAACATTTCATTAGTTTGGCCAAACCTCCCCCCCCCCCCCCCCCCCCCCCATTTGGCTAACATACTTCTTACTTTGGTGTAAATGTTTCTTAGATTAACTATCATGTTTCTTAATTCGGTAATTATTTTTCTCCTTTTGGTAATCATTTTTTCTTACTTTGTCCTTCATATTTCTTAGTTTGTCCATCGTTCTGCATATTTTATTACTTCAGTCGATATATTTCTTGATTTTCTTACTTTTTATAAGATTTGTCGAGCTGTTTTTTCTTATTTTGGCCAACATCTTTATTAATTTGGCTAACATATTTTCTTATTCCGGTTGACATATTTATAGTTTGGTTGAGCTATTTCTTACTTTGACCAAAATTTTTATTACTTTGGCTTACAAGTTTTCCAACTTTAGCCAAGATTTTTATAACTGTGATTAACATGTTTTTCTACTTTTTATAAATTTGGTGGCGCTATTTCTTAACTTGGTCAACGTTTTTTCCAATTTGGGTAACACATTTTCTTATTTCGGTAGACACCTTTATAAATTTGGATGAGATACTTATAAATTTTGTTGAATTAGTTCTTATTTTGGTCACCATTTTTAATAGTTTGGCTAACCTTTTTTCCCTACTTTTTATAAGTTTGGTTGAGATATTTCGTAATTTGGCCAACATTTTTCCTAATTTGGGACCCACGTTGTCTTATTTTATTCGACATATTTCTTATTTTGGTCAACATTTTTATTAGTTTGGCTAGCAGTTGTTCCTACTTGGTTGGTATATTTATAATTTTTGTTCAGATATTTCCTATTTTGGCCCTCCTTTTATTGGTTTGCTAACTTTTATGTCCCCTATTTTTATAAGTTTTGTTTGTATACTTTTTTTTTAGGCCAACATTTTTTCCGATTTTGGCTAACATATTTTCTTATTTGAATGTTGAATCGTTACATAGAACCAGTACTTGTGTCTGGATGTGAAACGTGGTAATAAGCAGACACATTCAGAAACATATATTGGTCTTGGAGATGTGTTTTGGGGGGAAAGATGCAAAGACCCCTATGGACAGAAAGAAGAATTAATGAAAGTATAAATGCCTGATCTGAGATGTGATAACTTCGCTTGTCAGGACAGTTCGTAATATGTCATGTTACATGAGACGCCTAAGGTTGAGCCGGGACAGCTTGTTGTGTTCGTGTGTAATATTATACATGTGATAAAATGCGTTATACAGTCGTCGGTATATGACCCGCTAGCTGTTAAGTAAAAGGTACGCCTTCCCCGTCTGGCATCAGTGCTCACATCTCTCCTCTATGCCTATGAGAAAGGCTTAGTCAGACACTGTGCTGAACTGGTTATAGTTGCGTATACTACATTCGAAACTGCCTTGTGCTGTATTGATGCCTTGGTAGTAGTAGTTTCATATCCTTTGTTGTTACTTGGCGACCCTAGGACGACACGGACATAGAAAAGCGAGAGAAGAGAGACCAATTTAAACTTCTTATGTCCCGTTGACGCGGTAGCAGAATCACTCCCATACATGGTGGTCATCGTGATTTACGTCCCCTGGTTCGACAGCCACAGAACACCGTTTTTTCTGTGGTATCCCTCTTAACCACGTGTCTCGGATGTACCCTTACACAGGTGAAAAGGATGCAACGCCATATTTGACCAGATGTAACCATTACCCACGTATCCTGGGTGTATTCTTATCAATTTGACCGGCTGTGTGTAGCTCCCTCGCGCGGTTCGTTTGTAGTCATTAGCCACTTGTTCTGGCTGTGTCCCTTAGTCATGTGACCACTTGAATGGCTGTACATCGTCACACTGACCGGGGACGAGGATTGTGTCTCTAACACACTGCCATTGGTATGATGACAGTGTTTACACCCCATCCACTACAGATAGTAATAACCCCCATTATAATACACAGTTGGTCACTAGTCATTAGATATATAACGGGAAAACCAAAGGTCTTCTGACGATCTGACTCGTGAATATGCATCGAAGTTGTTGCTGGTATACCTCCTAACCTGTAACGCCCTCTTTACTTTTCACATCATGTGAGGTGGTGGAGAAAAAGGTAAATGATTGAAATTCAATAGTGTGGTCCTAACATGGTGAAGTGGTGTAGAAGTTATTGACTCTGAGATCTAGGTGAATCCTGGATAAAGACAGTTACCACACTAAAAGTTTCGCCCTTCTGAAGAGAACCATAAATGGCTCAAAGACCCCCAAAAGTGAGAAACAAAACAGACATTGTCAAGTCCTACACTGTTAATATGTGAAGTAAGGTTCTCTCGGATAGGCTTTAGGAGCCTGGGAAGTTTCCGTAGACAAAGATGTAACTATAAAGAGTAGTTTGTCACGTGAGGGCTCCCAGCCTCACCTAGCTCCTAATATGTGATGATTTCAAATTGCACTTTGTAATACACACAAAATCTGAATAGAAGTCACAAGTGAGTGAACATCAAATACCCAGTAAACTCCAAAGTTTATTAACAAATGCTGGGGAGGGAGGAGGACTGCTGAAGAGCATCATACAACATCATACGTGGAAACCAGGAATGCAAGAATCATCAAAATTCAAAATACATCAGATAATCAAACTAATTAATGTATGAATGGTATGGGCTTTCCTCCTCTCCTGTTATTTGGAAGCTGAAATACATGTTTTTCCCTATTGTCTCTGGGTCACGAAGGATTATACTATAGGATGGGTTAACTGGATGTCAAAAGTCCATTGGGGGCATCCTGGTACTTCTTGAGTTAATTAGTTCATGTTGGAAATGATCTCCTTGAAGATGGTTCCTATGATCAGGGGTGTAAATGGATCATCACTTGGTGGTACAAAGGACATGTGTCATTGTGGTGGAATCAACATGATTAGGAACCAACTAGATGGGGTGAGGCAGGGCAATTAGTTCAAATAATGGTTACCGCACTTAAGTACTTCTCCAAGGCAAGCACCTGGTTCGTGGAACTTGATGAACAACTGTCCCTTCACTCAGAATGGTAGATCTGAGCTTCTCTTCCACATCACAGACTAGTACAGGTAGCCAAATTCATGCTAGTAGACCACAAGAACACCACTCTCCCTGCTGACAATATAAAAAACATTTCCCCGATATACATTTTGCAAAACATCAAATGTCATCGTGAGAAGGAGAATGAAAGAAAAACGGGGAACAAGGGGAAGGAAGGAGGAGGTGAAGAAAGCGTAGTATCACCCAGACTGGAGATCTGTAACCCTTCTCTCCTAGGGTGTTGGAGTCCAATCAGACTGTTGAGGTGTGCAACCGGATTCTGCATATTAGTCATCATCTGGTCATCATTGATGTCAGGATGTCTGGGTGTCCCAAGAATATCAGTTGAGATATCGACTTCAGATGAAAGGGTGAGGACATACAGCTAGTGATAGGGATGTAAATGATGAGACAGAGACATCAATGTTACCATAAAGCATGGATGATGATATGAGAACATCACATGATAACATTAAGCATCAATGTCAAAACCCATTATCCATGTCAAAAAAATGCAATATGGTTTACTGCCTTTCTCAGGTCAGATGTGGTTCCCAAGTGCCACCTCTTCTCCATCATTACCAGCTCACTTGCCTTCTATTTACTAGAGTATAAAATTCAAACATTTTCTAGCACAGTTATAAGTAGCAATAATCAAAATATCTTTATGAGTCATTCACAAATATGGAAAAGCATAGATCATTCTCATGAAATACGTGGGACATTTCGCAAAAATGGAAACGCATACAATCCATTATCATGAAAATTGAGCATATAAATTAAGTGTGAAACCCACAAGACAAAATTCGTCTCTCTCTCTCTCTCTCTCTCTCTCTCTCTCTCTCTCTCTCTCTCTCTCTCTCTCTCTCTCTCTCTCTCTCTCTCTCTCTCTTTCTCTCACTCAAACATCCGTCTTTTCTATTCATAAGCCTGAAAGTAAAATCTTTCATGTTATGCACACATTATCTTTTACTCAACGAATGCTGTATGTCCTGGACTCAGGAAGCATTTGCAAATCACTGAACGTAATATTTAACTTACAGCCATGGGCTTCATGCTGGGCTTAGGTGCAACGGTCTGTAAAACCATGCAACATTAATTTCATCTTTCCTCTTTTTGCATATGAGCGAAATACAAGAAAACAAGACATAGCAATTTCTCTCTCACACGCATAGCATTGTCGGGAGATCTAGTACAACCGAAGAATCATATTTTGTAAATGCACAGGAGTGGAAAATACCCTACTCCTAGACAATTCTTCAGAACACTGAAGAATGCATAAAAAGTGCAGTTATCACAGATCTTCTCCATAGTATACAGATGAAAGTGAATTATATGCGTTCATAAAATGGCTTAGAATAGTTAGATAAGTTTGAATTCAGGCAAAATCTAGAGGTATCATTTCAAGATGTCAGCGGAGCACGGTTAAGGTTCTGCAGGGAATCTCCCAAAATGGTAAGAAATCTTATACATGTCAGTAGTGCATTAATTCACAACGTCACAGACAAACAGGTGTTATGTATGTGCGTAAGGACCTAAGCAATAGCTGAGGTCAAGGATACTAGGAAACGGCATGGCTTGGCTGACGGAAGGTCAGGCAAGAAGCCCGTGGACACACCCACGTGATGCGGGAAGGACGAAGAGGAGAAGTATCAGTGTGTGTGAGACAGCAGAGAGAGACGGACGTATTGAGAATAGCGAGAGATAGAACGATAGAACGATAGTGTTGTGACGGATAGATGTGGCAGATAGATGTGTATTGATATTCGAGGAATGTACTAGCTGTGATATATACGGGATGATGCGAGACTGTGATTGCGAATGGTCAGAAGGGCAACAGTGTGTAAATATCGCCCAGGTGGACGTGAGCGAGCGTTTGGCCGCCTGTGCAGAATGAGTGCTTAATCGTAAGCGTGAGTTAAAGGTGTATTGAGACAGGTGTGCTCTAAATGATATTGCCTTGTAGTATTATGTAATAAAGGTTGTACAGGAGAGTTGTGAGTTTCCGATTGCAATCATTGTTATTGGTATAGGTGTCGTAGATGTTGTAATTTGCCTGTCCAAGTCCAGTGAGCTAGAAGGAGAAGATAGTTAGGACTCTGACATGTTACTTTAACCTTTTTTTTCACGGATCGCCAAACAAATCATAGAGAAGTAAGCTTACCATTAGATCATGAAAAAGGCACAGGGCTTCTCACACCAGAAAATACGTCTGCTTCTCAGATAGCCATGTTGAAGAGTGCACGGGGTAAGCCCATGTCGGCCCCGTGTCAAAAACTTATACCAACCAGTTTTGTGTCTCAGCCCAATCAGCTTGGTTTTTAATCACGCTTCCTCGCTCTAGATTCATGTTTGACGTGTCTATAATTAGTCCGCCGCAGTATGTCGTAAGATGCTTGTTGGTGCTGAACTGTACACCGAAATTTTCGATTTAGCTGGATACTGAGGTGACTTGATCCGTCGTGTCACACATCAAACATACTATTTTTTTACTATTACCTCGTATATACTATTACTTTTAGTACTTAAAGCTTATCTTTTTAGATACACAAAACTGGAAAGCAGTTAAGTATCCTCATTCACGAGCTTTGAACATTCATCTTCTTAAAGCTTATTGTGCTGACACATAGGCGCCTCTAATAAAGTATTCCGTGTCAGCTCCTCTGCCACTCCGACCACTGTGTCATACCCTCTGCTACGTCGACCCTCTGAAGCACTTATCATTCTCCTTTTCATTCACTCATCCCTTAACAATGAATGACACTAAGCCATACCCACTACAACCGATAATACCGGCCACCTTTACTTTTTTAAGGTTTTCATTTGAAGCTCTGAAACCATATGATGATAGTGTTCGGAAGCACTTATTTAACTACCGCTCCATTCATCCACCCATTTACAATGAATGACACTAAGCCATACTCACTACAACTGATAATACCGTCCATCTTGACTGTTTCAAGGTTTTCATTTGAAGGTCTGAAACCGTATAATGATAGTGTTCGGAAGCGATGCAGTTGGATGTCAATGTTTACTACTACGGCTTGATATCCGCAATTCGTTGGACAACCCCCGATGACGGGTCTAGTAGTCAGTCGTCAATGAACGGTCGTGTGGTCACTACGAGGTGGACACCCCTACTCGGTGACGCATTACACCCCGAGGCGGCCGGATAGAGCGGATACAAACCCCAACCCTAACCCTAAATGCAACCCTAACCCTAACCTTAACAACAATCATAACCCTAACCCTAACATTACAACAACCCTAACCCTAACGGTGGATTGAGAGCAATCCACCGACGTCAAGATCAATACATAAATGCTAATCAAATACAACGAACGTCTCGTACAACTACTGGGTCGGAGGGAAAAGTCTTTACACTGGTCTCATTCCAATAGAGAGGCCTCTCGGGGCCCAGATGTCACCAGTCTCATTCTAACAGGTATCCCTGTCTGGGTCGAGATGTCACCAGTCTTATTCAAACAGATATCCCTGTCGAGGCCCAGACGACACCAACCCCATTCCAACAGATATCCCTGTCGGGGCCCAGACGACACCAACCTCATTCCAACAGATATCCCTGTCGGGGCCCAGACGACACCAACCTCATTCCAACAGATATCCCTGTCGGTGCCCAGACAACACCAACCCCATTCCAACAGATATCCCTGTCGGGGCCCAGACGACACCAACCCCATTCCAACAGATATCCCTGTCGGTGCCCAGACAACACCAACCCCATTCCAACAGATATCCCTGTCGGTGCCCAGACGACACCAACCCCATTCCAACAGATATCCCTGTCGGGGCCCAGACGACACCACCTCATTCCAATACATATCCTTGTCGGGGCCCAGGCAACATAAACGCCAACACATCAGACCTCAGAGTTAACCCTCAGTTTTCTAGACGATTCACAACCAACCCATGTACCTTTCCGTGTGACATTACATTTTTTGCAGGTTTATGTAATCTGTAGTTTTGTTTTCGTTTTGTAATACACTTCCTGAAACATTCGTGGTGGTTCTCGTTATTGTTTGCGCGATAAGTTTTGTATTAATCGTTGCATGTGAGTCATGGGCCATTTCGCAATTACTAAAGAAGAAAACTGGATCTTTTGAGTTTATTTATAACAGAACAAGTCTTATAATTCAAACACAGAAGCTAGAAATAGATTGCACGATTTATTTGAATATTTCGCTGCATCTCGTCAGGTGCATACGCCAGAGTTATAAATCATATGAAGTGAATACATGAATTATACTTTGGCCGAACTCTTAAAACACATAGTCACTGATATTGTACGAATGGTGACTGTGTTTTAAATATTTCAGCCAAAGTATAATTCATGTATTAACTTTATATTATATATAACTGTAGTGTGCTCACTTCTAGTAACAAACTTGCCCCTGGTCTCTGGGTAGTGAGATCGGGCGCCCGTGTGTATTGTTGCGCACGTAAAAAATCCCTTGGTAGTTGGAAATCGAAAAAAGAGTAGCCCAACGGCGCTGCCCGGGCTAAATTTCGAGTTAAAAAAATATACACAAAAGTATTTCGGGATCCACGCCGGTGCTACGGAATTCGTGCACTGAGCTAAGATTCTCCGGACTCAGGCTTGAGTTAGGAGGAGAACGGAGCACTTGTGGGTTACACCCGTGTGCCGTGATGTTGATCCGTCGACTAAACTAAACTAAAGTAAAATGCTATGTGGTGAAGGTGTTACGGACAGTTTGCAATCCCGCATACCGCATTTGAAACACAGCTCGCGGCCGATTTGGCAGCAGACCGCATTGCGTTGGTTTTTATAAAATGGTATGAGTACTAGTCGTTCAGAAAGCAATAGCAAACTATTAAATGTAAACTTGCCAAGAAATCACAAACGGCCAAATAATGCTGGGGTTGACTGTGACGTCATATAAAGGTTATGCAATTAAGTATGTACCTAGCGAAATATGCCAGGCAGTAAATCGTACAACCTATTGTCTGTGACTTCTGTGTCTAAATTCACCTAGGAATACATTGTTTTGAATTCTTAAAATATCGTGGACCAAGCAGAAGACAACTTTTGAAATTCTACAAGATCTGAACATTCATAAAAATCTCTGATAGACAGTATCATATCTCGGAAAGTAAAATACTTCGGCCATAAATATATGTATGTCGTAAGATGCTTGTTGGTGGTGAACTGTACACCGAAATATTCGATTTAGCTGGATACTGAGGTGACTTGATCCGTCTTCAATTTTTTTTTACAACATCTAATCCTATTATTATTATATTTCTAACCTATAGCAATAATAGCAATACCAGCGTATTCCTTGAGCAATCGCCTTTAATCTGATATACAATACAATTGCTACAATTTTAACCATTGTTAGAACATTACTGTGACACACCTTTACTTCCCATTTTCTGCCATCAAGTTCTGTTTGATGCACACCCACTTTTTTGGTTGCAATGAATCAGTTAAAGGCAATATTAGCTTGAGTGAACAGATATGGACGGCAATTCTCCTAGACGAAAGCACAGGAGTCGGCCAGCACGAAGATAGACACATGGCATTGCAGACACCTTGGGCATGAGGATGCTTGAGGCGGGAGAACTGGCCAGAGATTGAGAGGCTTTTTGGCGCGCCGTGAAGAGAGCGACGTGTTGCAGAAGATATGCTACATGATGATAAATAAACATGACCATGTTTCATGTCTTTAAAACACCACACGCACTAATTATTTCGTTGTTGAAATCTTGTTTACAGGTGGCAAGTGTTTCAGGTGACGACAAACGTTTAAATCGAACAGTATGTGGAGTTCAGGTTGTTCTAACCCAGTGTTTATTAACCGGTGGGGAATTTCTCCCCCCCCCCACCCCCACCCCCAAGGGGAAAATAAAATTTTAGGGTTTCCGGGGGGGGGGGGGGATTAAGATTATTTCAAGATCGCGTTAATACAAGAACCAATCACTTGATATTGTTTTCCATGCATACTTTAGAGTTCTCTACTTCTGAAATTCATTTTATGATGTAAGTAGACCCGCAAATCACATTTTATGTAGACGTCTAGACTTGTTCTAGTATGTGTAATTAAATTTAGCTTTCATTTTTACGTATACTTTGTATGTAAAAAAAAAGGGGGGGGGGGTATAGGGATTAAATACGAAAGGAGGGAAATACATTCTGAGCATCATATGGTGTAGGGGTGCATGGGCCAAAAAAGGTTGAGAACCACTGTTAGATATTGTTTGTTGGGGGGAGTTGCTGCTAGTTTACGGTACCTCAAACGTTACATGGTTTTAATACAAGAATCGTTGGGTTCTATTGTTTCCTGGTCTATTTGATAGTGACATTAGATAAATAGCTTGGGATAAGGGTGGGAAACAGGATGTCAATCATTTTCAATTTCACCATTACCTCTACCTCGTTAAACCTCAACGAGAAGTTATATTAGGATCCATCCCTGGCTCATATTAATAATTCTGCAACTGAGTCCGCCACAAATAGGATATTAATTTGAAGGCGTGTGTTATCCAAAGAGGGTAATGGCGCTAACCATCACGCGTTTAAATGATTCCCGTTAATACCCCACGGCAGCTGGAAATCGCAAAGATGAGGCGATCACCGTTGTCCTGACAAATTAGTTATGAAAGAAAACCTACCCACGGATAGATTGGTCCCGTTACCTTGAATGAAATTTATCTAGAAGAAATAAAGCGTACGTTAATTAATGCTAAAGTCGGACACATTAGCCATTGAGCTGCTTAACCCACCGCCTCAGAAGAAGAAGAGTTTGTTTACCTCAGTATACAGTTTCACGAAATCTTCCTGCCATCATATACCCTTCCCTTCCTTTTCTATTGTGTAATTATATTTGCGCTGTTGTAAACATTGAAACATCACTTGTAACTCTCTCATCACAGCTAACATACACCATAACCATTTAAGTACTACAACACGGCGGAGATAAGGGGAACGCATGTATCAAGGATAAACGCCCCGATAAATGAAAAAATCTCAGATTTTTCAGCAGCTGACCCAGATTGTCTTCTGCCTGGTCTGTCCGTTGACGTCACACCAACCAAGCGATCTCATTGGTTGAAAGTCACGTGCCCGCAGCAGACTTCATTATTTGTTAGTGTCCGTACCGCTGGAAGAGCACAACAAGAAAGTCTAATCTGCTAAAAACAACCGCCGTTGAACAATATTTATTGTTTACACGTTGTTATTTGTTGTTGGGTACGTATCTGATGTTAGTCAATTCGTGATATGTAAGTCTAATGATATATAAATGCTAATTAATTCGATTTTAGTGGACACAACGCCGTGACCTCTCTCTGTTGTTGTAGCCAGACAGTGGCCGTGTCCTGTTGAGATCAAAATGTAACAACACTCACTTTCTCTGTTCCTTCCTGTTGGTTAGCTTTTAAAATCGTCGTCACACACTGTTCGTGTGGGCGATTTGTAGATTCTGACAGGTGAGATAAACACTATTATTATAACAAACTAAAAGAAATGGAATAATATATACTTGAAAACTTGAGTAAAGATGAGATGGTTGATTAGACAAAATGATTTGGTTCCGGTTCTGTGATAGTCATTCATAGAATATAATTTTAATAATGATTAATTAACTCAACTGTGACTTTCATATCCTGTTTGTCTACGTTCGCGGTATATTTGTGGAATTACCGGATTTGTTAAAATAGGGGGTGGGGTTGATATTTGTTAATACTGTTGGATCAGGGTGAGGAATATAATTTAAATACAAAGGATCATCATCATCTTCCACTTTTGCTGTCAAGCTTCCTGGGGAAGAATTCAATATAATTATACTGGATACTGTCATTCCATGTGATTGTACAATGTCTTTGATGTTGTCAATTCATTTTCTTCTTGGGCGTCCTCTTGTTGGCAGATGATCTTTCATGTAGGGCCAGTGATTGTAATTGATGATGTTGCATTCTAATGACATGACCAAACCCCTTGATCTTCTATCTTTCAATAAAGTGGCACAAGGTGTTAATCCCACTGTCCGTCAGATAACAGCATTCCTTACTCTGTCTTGGAATGTTAAGTTGGTAGCTCTCCTCAGGCATCTCAGCTCCCAGGTGTTGATTTTGCGAAAGTGTGATTTGGATAAAGTTGAGATTGGTAACATAGGGTTGGTGTGAATATGCTGTTTATTATCTGTCGTTTTGCGGACATAGGTATGTTTGAATGTTTCAGTATGGGTGACAGTTGATATGTAAGAGCACTAGATTTTTGACATCTGATTTCCATTTCTCTGTACAATCTGCCATCTTCTGTGATCATACTTCCAAGATATTTGAATTATTTTTTAACCTATTTCAGAGATGTGCTATTTATCTGTATACTTAGTGGACCAGGAGATCTGCTAACTTGCATTACTCCCCCATTTAAATCTGTAAGCTGTTTCTAACCCGGGATATAAATTTATAGTTAATTTAGTTTTGATTTTAGTTAAAGGAATATAAAGGAAAATACTTTAGAGGTCATCTGATTAAATTATGAATTAAAACTGCAGAGATAAGAAGAAGGTGAGCTCACGGTGACTTAAATTGAGGTATTGTGACAGAATCATCCACATACCTAGCACAAGGGACAGAAATACAAATTCCACAAAGTGCGGAATTGCAGATACAGACCAAAAGACAATTTAATCAGTTGCCTTCATTTGTCACCTGATAGACATGATGCAGAGAGCTACTTGCCTGATTCTCAGTCCAGATTACGCAAAGTTCACAATGGACAAATGTGGTACGAGTAGACACCAGGCATAAATAACTATTTCTTGCAGGACCTTGAATGTATGTACTGTCTGCAACAAACTGGAATGCAAGGTAATGAGTGAGTGGATTGGTTGGTTTCAAAAGTGCCAGAAGTTGGAACACTCATCATGGACCAGGAAAATGTTCTGAAGACTGTCTCTGGAAAACTAATAGTTAAAGATACAGTAATGGATGAAACAGCACATTCAAGGATGTTTGAATTAGAAGTTATTTTTAGGTCTACAGCACATTCAAGGATGTTTGAATTAGAAGTTATTTTTAGGTCTCAAGGGAAGAACATATCAGAGGATGAATTTGATGTGTTTACAACCAATGTGTTAGTTGGTGTCAGATATGACTGAGCTACCGTATGATAGTAGATGGTAGTACCTGCTTTCTGTTTATGCCAAATGTTGGGACGGCACTTACTGAATTCCACACCCCACATTGTACCAACAGCTTCATGGGGTAAGTGCATTTGGAAGGGTACAAGCCTTATCATGGTGCAAGGAAATGCAACCTAAAAACTAAATGTAGTGACAGGGCAGACCAGTCCCTAAGCCTTGGTTTGCAACTGGTCTAGGATCGAAGCTCAGACAGGTGGACAGTTAGAGCATTGCAACCTAAAAACTAAATGTTGTGGCAAAGCAGACCAGGCTCTAAGCCTTGGTTTGCAACTGGTCTAGGATCGAAGCTCCAACAGGTGGACAGTTAAATCATTGCTTTGCAGATCCGTCAGCTTCTGCAGCTTGTCTTATTCCAGATGTATTGGTGTTACCTTTCCTATGGAGTTAACTATACAGACAGAGAGAGGGATGATGCTGCATGGGCAACACATGGTCTCTACAATTCAGCCCAGGCTTTGTGCTATTTTGGAAGCAAAGTATAACAAACTCTCATCTGTCAAGACTACCAGGTGCCAGTAGCAGCAGTAGGAGTTAGTTGGAAGATTAGCATGGATACCTTTGTGACATTTCCTTTGGCTGACAAAGCCTCTGTGGGTTTCTGGAATGTTACGATGTTGATTCTTGAATCACTCAATTAAGACACGATACGGCAAGAGTCAAGACACTTGCAACAGACGCCATGCTGTCATAAAGACTTTATAGTCTTTTCTCTACTTGAATTTGTAGCCTCTCGTTATACAGATCATTGTAAAATTATTATGTAGAAGATGTATCATTGAAATGAATAAGACATATCAGTGAAATGAACAAGACATATCAGTGAAATGAATAAGACATATCAATTAAATGAATGGCAAATAGATTCTCACTGAATCAGAAATTATTAGAAGATAGTTTACAGTTAGACGCTGACGTTATCAGAAGTAGAAGAGTGCATGCTCTTAAATTTATTGTGCGCTTATGACGAGGTCGACGGTTCAACCCCCACCATCAGCATTAAGTTGGTCTTAAACATTGAATTCTCATGAAGCTATTGCCCACTTTGGACAGTCTTCACCTTCAAATTAATATCCTTTTTTGTGGCTGACTCAGTCACAGGATTATTAATCTGAGCCAGGGATGGACCCTTATATAACTGTAATTCTGAGGTTGCATGGGGAGGGGTTATGATGTAATCAAATCAAATCGACTTCTCATTCAGAAAACAAACTTCTCATTCAGAAAGCAAACTTCTGAACTTATAATTGCCCAGAAAATCAGCCTTGGGTTGACCGTAAAGCTTGCAAAGAACATGCAATACTTGTTTTAGTTAACACTAAGTATTTAATTAAAGCAGATGTTTTTTGTTTTTTTTTTATTTTCCTCCATTGTTGCCAAACAAGAACCATATTATCATTTGTCTGTGTGGTTTGGAAGTGGCTCGTGAGACCAGTCTAAGCCCAGTAGTGTGATTGCCATGGTGAGGGCAGAGGAATACTGTCTGTCTATCAGATGGAGATAACCTTTGATATGTGTGCCACACACCTTTGTTTAGCTTCGCAGGTTCGTAACTGCTCAGTGGTCGCTAAGTCAGCGGAGAAGTACCTGTGCCAGGTAGAGTGGTCAGTTGCACTGTTTTATAATCTTCAAGGAAGTGTGGTTGTATATGAGGAAGCGAACTGGCCACCTCACATGTCTTGGCCTAGGGTGTGAAGATCTACCACTTCACATCCCAGTGGCAGTAAATGCTGTGGGACTACCATATGTGGTATATATATGGAAGCTGTTGCAACTACAGTTCAGCCCGGGCTTTGTGATATGGAAAGGTATAACTGCATCCATGATCTGCTTGAAGTTATTGTCGTTTTTGAAGCACAGTGTAACAAACTAGCATCTGTAAAGACAGCAAGGTGCCAGTAGATGTGTAACAAGAGAAGGTGTGTGTTGCTGTTACATAAACTGGGCAATCTCGTGGATCCTTTCCCCAGGGTATGCTTGTGTGTTAAGTACTAAGCAGGCAAACACATTGATTGGGCCTGTACCGCTATTGGAGCATAAGGCATGTGTTGTCAGAGCACTTTGGATTGTATGTATGCTGTGGAAGAATAGATACACCATCATGGCATGGAGAGAATGGGGCGGAAGGGAGTGACCAGAGGATCTGGCCAACACTCATGACTCAGAGGAAAGGCCACACAGACACATAACCAGATTGCCCTGGTACTATTAGTATTGGGACTCTTCACTAGTTGTCAAAGATGAGGATGGGCCACATATGCTGTGATGTCAGTTCTTAACTCAACTAACTGGACAATAAGCTAAGGAACATATAATAGCAATAGAAATGTGGATTCTGAGGGAAATGTAAAGAATACAGAGGACAGACAGAAAAATGAAATGTAGACAGTCACAAATTTTTGGGTAAGTTACGGGGAGATATAAACTTAACGAGATTGACACCAGGCAAAATTGAAGGGGAAAGACAAAAGGATGCATATCTAGATTCCTTGGACACATGACATAATTGGGACAAGAGATGAGGAATCATGACCAACCACACCTATCAGTATAGCACATAATGATGATTACATTCATCATCATCATCATCATCATCATCAAGTATGATGCTAGCTGGCATGAGTGTTCATGACACTACACAGATCTCGGTCTTTGCTTTTCTGTATCAACTCTGTGCTACATGTGCTGCATATAACATTACTTTTGTATGGATGTGAAGTGTGGACAATAAGTAGACACGTTGAAAAACATCTGATGACTGTGGAAATGTGGTTTCTGAGGAAAATGCAAAGAATACCATGGATAGACAGAAAAACCAATGAACAAGTCCTTCAAGAAACAAATGAAGATCATAAACTGATTAGAGACATTAGGTGTAGACAGTCAAAATATGTTGGGCATGTTATGAGAAGAAATGACTTGGATAACTTGGTAACAACGGGCAAGATCGAAGGGAAGAAACCAAAGGGAAAATCGAGAAGTAAACACCTGGATGGCTTGGCCACATGGTATGGTTGAGACAGGAACACAGAGCTGATCCACGACTCTGGTGATCGAGTGAGATGGCAAAACATGACCACCCACGCTTATCAACATGGCACATGATGGATGGATGGATCAACTCTGTTGATGATATTCCTCCATGCCACCATGTAAATCCATCCAGCATCATTTCTCTTGGAATGTCTCTGCCTCTCTTCCCCTCAATCTTTCCAGTTGTCACGATATTCTCCAATGCCTCACTTCTCATCACACAACCAAGAAAGCTGTTTGTCTCTTTCTTATTATTGTATGTAATTTTCTAGTTTCATTACCCTCTTTCAGGCAATCGTTGTTAGTTCTGGCAGTCCAATGAATTCGCAACATCCATCTCAGGAACCACATCTCTGTTACTTCCAAGTTCTTCCTAATTTGTTAATTTACATTTCAAGATTCACGGCCATACAGCAAAACAGGTTCTATATAGCATTTCAGCACTCTCTTTCTTATGATTACATTAACTGAATATATAATATATATATATATATATATATATATATATATATATATATATATATATATATATATATATATATATATATATATATATATATATATAATGTGACTGGTGTATCTGTAATGTGGTGTTTATAATGTGACTGGTGTATCTATAATGTTGTGTTTGTAATGTGACTGATATTCTTATAAAATGACATATGCTTGTAATGCAACTGATATGGTTTTACAGATTGATTTGGCAATTGTTGGTTCTTGCCTTCCACAATCATGGCTGCCTTACCTCCATCATATGATTTACACCAGAACTACCCGGATGCACCTAACAAGACCCGTAAGTGTTTGTTGTGGTGGTCGGTCTCACTATGTAACAGTAGAGAATGTATATTTCAGCGCGTTAGAATATAAGTAAACATACACGTATACAGGACCCTTTTGCATGCCATAAGGTGTACTAGATAAAGGGTGCTGCATCCAAATTTGTATAGACCGATTGGCACTTGATGGGTGATGTTTTACATCTGTCAAAGGTTGTTTGTAGCGTGAACTGCACCTTTTTTTTTGGGGGGGGGGGGGGGGGGGGTGTTGGCTGGCTCGCTTTGAACTCAAGCTTAGTCCATAACACTACTGTTAGTAGTACTAGACTGAATTTTGCATGTGGATTAGCTTTCCCTATTACCAGTGTCCCTCGCCATCAGGCGAACCCACTTCGACTTCAGAGATACTTGTAATTTACATCTCCAAGTCAAGGAGGATTGGTCAACATTTTAGTCCACCTGTCCGGTGTAGGGGTTGAACCCCTTACCTCGGTATCAACACACTGGATGTTTAAGAATGCATTTTTATCCATTCAGCCATGCCAACTTACTAACTGCATGTTTGGAAAAATGCAGCCGGCTGGTCACTGAACTAACTGGGTTGCCTCATGCAGTAATGTGTGGCTGCTGGTTTTCTAGTGACTGCCTCTTCCATTGACAATGAACTGTATTTTTCGTGGTGGACTTTTGTGTTGGCATTCTGGCAGCGACATTATGCATTGTATACCTGGGCAGGTTGTTGGTTTGTTGAGACTCCTGTCTGTTCCACTTTTGACATGGGGCAGTGAGGAGCATTTTGTGTGATATTCACTGGCACAAGAACGGGGCATAAAGGGGCGACCCTTTGCCACGAAGTTGGAACCGCGACTAATTAACTAACTAGAGAATGTATACGTTGCAAGGAGTGAAGTCCTGCCAGCAAATAATTGATAGACATGACACCTGCATGTGGGAAGAACTGCATGCTTAAACTGGCACACCTGATAACCATCAGTTATACATACACTGCCACTCCATGGCGAAGGGGTTACAGACGCAGTTCGTGATCCCGCATACCTGCGTTCGAAACACAGCTGCGAGCAATTTAGCAGCAGACCGCTTTACATTGGTTTTTAACAAAATGGTATGGGTGCCAGTCATTCAGAAAGCCATGGCAAACTACTGAACATAAACTTTCCAAGAGATCACAACAGCAAAAAGTGCTGATGTTGACTGTGACGTCCTGTAAAGGATATGCAATGAACTTTTTTTTTAATACATACACTTCAGCAAAGTGAAAAATCGCAGTGCATTTTTTAAAAATCGACCTGCGCTGCCAGGTTGGCCCAGCCTAAGATGTTCCAGGAAGTGTCCTGGGAAGTAAAGGCGGCCAGGTTGGTACTGGCCACGTTAGCCACCCAGTGCTAGTTGGTCCATCAAAGTGTGGGCCTAGCACCATATACCCAGCAGAACTTATGGCATATTAAAAGGTCCTTATGTGTTTACTTCTATTGTAATGAAGGGGTTATGGACATACCGTGTTCAAAACACAGCTGCAAGCGATTTGGGAGCAGACCGCCCTTGTGTTGGGTTTTTATAACATGGTAGGGGTGCCGGGCGTTCAGAAAGCAATGGCAGACTACTGAACGTAAACTTGCCAAGAAATCACGAACAGCCAAAAAATGTTGGAGTTGACTAACGTCCTGTAAAGGATATGCAACAAACTTTTTTTTTTTTTTTTTTTTAAATATTTTAACATTTAATGCACCCCCCTCTCACATACAATAACTTATAACATATATAGTTTTATATGTAACGAAGCCTCTCTCACATACAATAACTTATAACATATATAGTTTTATATGTAACGAAGCCTCTCTCACATACAATAACTTATAACATATATAGTTTTATATGTAACGAAGCCTCTCTCACATACAATAACTTATAACATATATAGTTTTATATGTAACGAAGCCTCTCTCACATACAATAACTTATAACATATATAGTTTTATATGTAACGAAGCCTCTCTCACATACAATAACTTATAACATATATAGTTTTATATGTAACGAAGCCTCTCTCACATACAATAACTTATAACATATATAGTTTTATATGTAACGAAGCCTCTCTCACATATAATAACTTATAACATATATAGTTTTATATGTAATGAAGCCTCTCTCACATACAATAACTTATAACATATATAGTTTTATATGTAATGAAGCCTCTCTCACATACAATAACTTATAACATATATAGTTTTATATGTAACGAAGCCTCTCTCACATATAATAATTGGTTATTTGTAGATGTAAACATGTGGCTCACCCAAGAAAAGTTATTTATAAGAAATTAGTATGATGAACATTGTAGTACTTAAGCTGGTGATACATGTATCGGCTGAATGATGTTGTGTCCTTAGTTTTATTGTCAAACTTGAATCAGTTGTTGCTGCTTGACCCAATTTTCCTCAAACACCTGCTCACCCATTCTGTGGTAACCTAGTTTTGCTGGGTACTCACACAACTTGTTGTGTACTTGTTGTACTCACATTGCATTTTGTACCCAGTTTACCTACTTTACCGAGACACTTCCGTCCGCGTCTGTTTCTTATGGTTAGTGATTACAGTTTCACAATCCCAGCATGCTAGTTTTTAATTCTGCCACAGGCAATTTTGGCACATCGCTTTGTGTCAATTTTCACAATATTTTGAGCATCGGCCATTCAGAAAGCAATGGCAGACTACTGGATGTAAAACTGAAACATCCAGGTATACCAGCACAGTCTGTTGTAGCAACTCCACAACTTTACCTGCTGTATCCACACAATCTGTTGTACCTCTATATCCTGCTGTACCAACTCTGCCTGTTTATCCATGCAGCCTATTGTACCATTTATACCTGTTGTACCCATGCCACAAGTCAGACTGTGAAGACACATGAAGGGTGTAGCATAGGTGGGAGCGCAAGCGCAATTGAAATACCACTACTTTTATCGTTTCTTTACTTTTCATTCTCGCTCGTCACGAGAGATCTACACAGTGGAAGGATGGTAGATTTGCTCGCAACAGACGAGCAACATCTCCGGCGATATCTCTGGCGGGCATATTCCCGGTGGTCGCGGGATCCGCAAAAGTCAGGCGGGGAGTCTTTCGATAGTGCACGCTTTACACAAGTCCGGACACTTGTGGTTGACAGATGTATGCGACACTACGGTTTAGGCGCGTACTAGGCCCTCACCTCTGGGACTTGGCTGAACGCCTCTAAGTCAGGTCCTTGGGTTCCAGAGTCTGGCCACCACTCGCCTCCTGCTCGTGGAGGTGAGGTCTCGGAGGATTGACGCTGAGCCGCCAGCGTCTGCAACCTACCCTTGTGCCAGACGTATTGGTTACCCATTCCTCTGGAAAACACAAGGCAAGGCCGAGAGAGGGAGCATGTCATTTGGGCACCACATGTTTCTCTTAAGCTCTGCCCAGGCATTGTGATGGAATTTTGGCCACATTCCAACTCACATACTTTGGTCTGTCAAGACTGCAAGGTGCCACTCACCCATGCCACATGTTGTACCTTCCACACAAACCATTGTACCTTCCACACAAACCATTGCACCTTCCACACAAACCATTGTACCTTCCACACAAACCATTGTACCTTCCACACAAACCATTGTACCTTCCACACAAACCATTGTACCTTCCACACAAACTGTTGTGCGCAAACAACTGTTACCAATGTAACCTCTTATGCTTCCATGTTCTGTTACCCTACACACACAACCAATGTTATGCACTCAAAACATCTTATCCACTCAATGATTACCAGCTTAACCCCCCCCCCCCCCCCCCCTCTCTTGTGCACTAATTTTTTTACCAACATTCTATGCATCATAATTTACCAACACTTGCAACCTTATTTAACCTAGTAGTTTTTGTTTATTTATTTAATTTTTATTATTTTAACAGCTTATCAGATTCCACCACCACAACCGGCATACAGCCAACCACAACCGGCGTACAACCAGTCACAGCCAGCATATAACCAGCCACAGCCGGCATATAACCAGCCACAGCCGGCATATAACCAGCCACAGCCGGCATATAACCAGCCACAGTCAGCATACAATCAGCCACAATCAACTGGTTTCAGCAACCCTGGCTATAGGCAAGCTACTAGCACACACACGCCCCAATCAGGATACAGCACACAGTTTGTAGACGCTGAGTATGCTCCACAACCTAAATCTGATCATGAGGGCCTGTTTGGGCCTTCATTTTCTGACAAAGCAATTCGCCGAGCTTTCATCCGTAAGGTAACAGCTCCTGTAGTCTGTTGTATCTCTAACCTTCTGTGTTAATTGTCTGATCTTTATTCTGATGTTGATTTCTTTTTCTTGAACTTTGATTTGTCATTGGCGCCTTGCCGTCTTAACAGACGATAGTTTGTGCTTCAAAAAGGCATAATAACTTTTACCCATGGCGGTAGCGAATGTGACTGATAAGGCCAATTCGCGCTGTAAATGTCCGTTCACAGTGGGTGCATGTGAACACGTGGTCATTTCCACCATCATGCACCATCTTACGTAACTTTGATTTGTGAGGTAGGACATAATGTGGTCTGATACATCTATGTCTTTCTCAGGGTTGTTTGGGGGAGTCTTCTATCTAGAAACACTGGTAGTGAAGTAGCAATAATATCTACGAGCAGCAACATTATCTGTGATGTGGCAACAATATCTGTGGAGTAGAACAATATGAGTGAAGTAGGAACATATCTATGGAGTAGGAACATTATCTGTGAAGTAGAACAATATTTGTGAAGTAGGAACATATATGTGGAGTAGGAACATTATCTGTGAAGTAGGAACAATCTGTAAAGCAAGTATATGTGAAGTAGGAATAATTGTGAAATAAAAACATTATATGTAAAGTTGAACAATATGTGTGAAGTAGGAACATTATCTGTGAAGTAGAACAATATGTGTGAAGTAGGGGCATTATCTGTGATGTTGGGACGCAGAGGTGTTTCCAAGGCACCATGGCCAGGTTCTATACTGGTCAAGACCTACTAATACGTCCTAGCCGTGCGTCCTGGGCAAGCGGTCCCTTCGGGGTCCTGGCTAACGTAGTAGGATCGCTGATTCTTCTGAAGTCGGAGAGTACCTGCCTGCATGGCGAGGGACCACCAGTCTGCACACCAATAAGCCAGACATGGAACAACGGATACTCACGCAAACCTCAGTTCAGTATTACATCACATTGATGTTGGACAACAGGATGTCTTCATCCGACATACAGGACTCCATGCTGGAGTTCACAGCCCGTGAACGCAAGCACCAGCGGCAAGCAGCTGTGATGTAAGAACATTATCTGTGAAGTAGGGACATTATCTGTGAAGTAGAACAATAACATTATCTGTAAAGTAGAACAAAACATCTATGAAGTAGAACAATATATGTGAAGCAGGAACATTATCTGTGAAGTAGAACAATACATGTGAAGTAGAACAATACGTGTGAAGTAGAACAATATATGTGAAGTAGAACAATATGTGTGAAGTAGGAACATTATCTGTGAAGTAGACCAATATGTGTGAAGTAGGGACATTATCTGTGAAGTAGAACAATAACATTATCTGTAAAGTAGAACAAAACATCTATGAAGTAGAATAATATATGTGAAGTAGGTACATTATCTGTGAAGTAGAACAATACATGTGAGGTAGAACAATATGTGTGAAGTAGGAACATTATCTGTGAAGTAGACCAATATGTGTGAAGTAGGAACATTATCTGTGAAGTAGAACAATACATGTGAAGTAGAATAATATGTGTGGAATAGGAACATTATTTGTGAAGCAGGAACATTATCTGTGAAGTAGAACAATACATGTGAAGTAGAACAATATGTATAAAGTAGGAACATTAACTGTGAAGAAAGCTGAAAGTCTACAAAGCAGTCGTATTATCCACACTGCTATATGCTTGTGAAACCTGGACTGTTTATCAGTGACACGCAAGGAAATTAAACCACTTTCACACAGTCTGCCTTAGGAAACTATTGAAGATTAAATGGCAAGACAAGATCCCAGACACTGAAGTCCTAGAAAATGCATCTATGCCCAGTATCCACACTCTACTAATGAAGAATCAGATTCGCTGGGCTGGTCACTTGACTTGCATGCCAGATCACAGGCTCCCTAAACAAATTTTTTACGGTGAGCTGCGTTGTGGTAAACGCTCACAGGGCGGCCAGAGGAAACACTTTAAAGACACTCTGAAAATCTCACTAAAAGCTTTTGAATTCATCATGACACTTCGGAGACTGCTGCCAAAGATCAAAATTCGTGGCGTACATCATTACGCAAGGGTACAGTCACTTTTGAAGCAACCAGGGCTGCAAGAGCTGTGAAGATAAGGCTGTACAGTAAAACCACTGCAGGAGATCCTCCTTCTGGAACGACAAGCATTCTTTGCCCACATTGTCATAGAACATTTCGAGCCAAAATAGGCCTTATCAGCCATCTTAGAACTCACGGCTCCACACTTTCAACCCCACTGGATGAAATCAATGGACATCATCATTCATGATGGTCAAACAACAACATCTGTGAAGTAGAACAATATGTATGAAGTAGGAACACTATCTATAGAGTAGAACAACATGTGTGGAGGTCAGCATGGTCGAATGAATAAGAACGCGTGTTCTTAAACATCCTGTGTGCTGATGCCGAGGTTAGGGGTTCAGCCCCTACACCGGACAGCTGGACTGAAATGTTGACCTGTCGTCCTTGACTTTGGGACGTAAATTACAAGTACCTCTGAAGTTGGAGTGGGTTCGGCTGATGGGAGGGACACTGTTAATAGGGAAAGCTAATCCACACTCAAAATTCAGTCCATCACTACTGTAAATAGTGTGCATGGACTGCTTGAGTTCAAAGCGAGCGATAGAAAAAAAAGAAAAAAAGAATGTGTGGAGTAGGAACATTATCCGTGAAGTAGAACAATATGTGGGAAGTAGAAACATTATCTGTGAAGAAGAACGATATGTGTGAAGTAGGAACATTATCTGTAAAGTAGAACAATATGTGTGAAGTAGGAACATTATCCGTGAAGTAGAAACACTATCTGTGAAGTAGAAACACTATCTGTGAAGTAGAACAATATGTGTGTGAAGTAGGGACATTATCTATGGAGTAAAGCAATATGTGTGAAGTAGGAACATTATCTGTGAAGCAGGTACATTATCTGTGAATTATGAACAGTATCTGTGAAGTAGGAACAATATCTGTGAAGTAAAAACAATATCTGTGAGGTAGGGCTGTCATAAGTCGGGGTGCCCCACCGCCTAGATGATTGTATTATTCACTGGCGAGCAACCCCAAATAGTCAGAAACTGACTAGGGACAAAATCTATATGGCTGAACTACAGATTAAGCCCTGAATATCCAACGTACAGCTCCAAGTGGCTCGTTACAAAAAGAAATGAACTGTGCTGAATATTCGCCAAGGAATGGGAAAGAGAAGGTTAGCTAAGATAGATGTTTAAGTCTAAATATATTAGTATAGACGACTATCTCAGTACAGGTTTTTCTCCCTGACTGCTCCCTTCCTTGGTGTATAAGTGAACCCCCACCAATGTACACACACAACACGTATGCACAATTGGAAAAAAATATAATGACAGAACTATGAGTTACAATACTACAACGTTTATTTACTAATCATAAAAATAGACATATGATGGTTTGTACGATGATGATGATGAAATCATATAACATATTGTTATTGATGACAAACAATACGTAACTTATGTTACTTGACTATCTGGATCGGTGGTCCAGATCTCCACTCTCTAGTAGACACAACAAAAGAACAGCTTGCCAGTATTCTGACGTCTGCCAGTCCTGGCTCTCCCTAGTCATAACTCGTTCTTGAGATCTATAACATAGGTGCTCCTTGTGAGAGCTTGAAAGAAAGTCAAGAATGTGTTATATCAGTTCTACATCAGCGCAATCCTAATTAAAACATATCATAACACAAACATATACAATGACCAGTCTGGCCAAGTTTATCTTCCAGCTCTACTGTGTTCACCATCCTCCTTCTCCCTCCTACTGTCTTAGTCGGGGATGGGCTTTTCAATTGTCTCACACGCCTGTAATGATTACATTTCTGCCGCCCCATGTCCATGTCGCTAATACAGAAATTCTGTGTCGTACAGCCGCTCCGTCCAAAGTTGGGTTAGCAGCTCACAGGATCGGTAATGGTATTATAATAATGCCGGGTCATCCGGGCTTACAAGCCGTGACCAGTAGCTGTGCCAGGTTCCCATGCATTACCGTGGACGCACGCCCACAATACACTGAGAAAGTTTAGCACCATATACCCTATAACAATTGTGGGTAATGTCTGTACCATTACACCTCTGCTTCCAACACAATCGTTGGCCAATGTGCCAATGCGCAGACAATAGCATAACACTTCATATTGGTAGGTTTGCATATGACACATCAATATATCAAACATCCAATACACATAAACATATTAATTAAACTAGACATATTATGATGCTTTAACATCATAGCATAATGCACTAGTTAGTTACTGCTGTTGTAAGAATTAAATAAATAGTCAGTTGACTATATTCTGTACAACAAATGCACACACCAAAAAAGCAACTAGGATACAAAGAAATGACAAGCATCTACCAAGACACCTAAAAGTATACTTAGACAAGATCTGTCTTACATAAGGTTCTACTTCTCAGAAGAGTAACACTTTAAAGCAATATGATATTGAACACAGAACTTAGAAAGAATACTCAAGTAACCTGAAGCAATGATAATTCTGGAAGTAACCTAGGTCAGATATAGACTGAGAGTCATTACATCCATCTAAAAGACTTGCTACTAAGAAATAATTCTCCTAGTGAAATCTACCAACATTAGAATCATACATATGATACAAAACGAGCTGGGTGCCTACCTGTTCTGAAGTCAGACTTAATCTAAAGGGAACAGGTTTGGGACCCTTATTTAAGCTTAGTCCAGCAGACAGTGTCTGAGACATTATTATCTCTTTGGCATTCCTGTCATAAATTCTTCTTATCTCCCGCTGACGGTAATTGCAATTATCCTCGCAACCTGGCCATCACACCTTGCTCCTCTGTCTGGTACACAGTCTCCAGGCCCAGTGTTAATTGTCTTATCAGATCTGTTTTCACACATTCCTGAGTCTGCCAGTCGGAGTGGACGGGGCTTGTTTACAGCCCTGGGGCTATTATCTCTCCCTCTGTCAATGTTGTTCACACCTGGGCGATTTCCTACCTGTGCTTATCAGGTGTCATGCCTGGTCGGTTTTAATTACACTGTCCATTTTACTGGCCATCTGCAAGCTTACATCATGGCTAGAGGCTTTTTGTGAATAATCTTACCTCACGACTAGATAGCCGTGGAGTAGCGTGATTAATTCATTCTTTCTCAATTTGGCCTCTCAAATTTTGAGGCCGAGAAAATATTCTGGGATGTTAAGGCGGCATTTCATGACAAGGGCCATTATCTCTGAAGTAGGAACAATATCTGTGAAATAGAACTATATGTGTGAGGTAGGGCCATTATTTGTGAAGTACGAACATTATCTGTGAAGTAGAACAATATCTGTGAAGTAGAACAATATGTGTGAGGTTTGGCCATTATCTGTGAAGTAGGAACAATATCTGTGAAGTACGAACATTATCTGTGAAGTAGAACAATATCTGTGAAGTAAAAAAAAAATATCTGTGAAGTACGAAGAATATTTGTGAAGTACGGAGAATATTTGTGAAGTAGGAACATTATCTGTGAAGTGAAAACATTATCTGTGAAGTGAAAACATTATCTGTGAAGTAGGAACAATATTTGTAAAGTAGAACAATTTCTGTGAAGTAGGAACAATATGCCGGTCTTTCTGGCAGAGGGGTTACAACACTTTCTCCGTAATCCCGTTTATCACGCAGAGTCTCGTAGCGGGCACGAACTGGGAACGGTTCGTCCCCCGCTGGCGACTTGCGGGATAACGGAGCCGGCCGCTCAGAAAGCAATGGCAAACTACTGAGCGTAATCTTGCCAAGAAATCAACAGACAGCTGAAAGATGCTGCTGTTGACAGCGATGTCCTGTAAAGGATATGTGAATTTAAAAAAAAAAAGGAACAATATCTGTGAGTAGGAACAATATCTGTGAAGTTGAACAATATCTGTGAAGTAATTACATTATCCGTGATGTAAAAACAGTATCTGTGAAGTAGAACAATATCTGAAGTAAAAATATTATCTGTGACGTAAAAACATTATCTGTGAAGTAAAAACATTATCTGTGATGTAAAAACAATATCTGTGAAGTACGAAAAATATCTGTGAAGTACGAACAATATCTGTGAAGTACGAACAATATCTGTGAAGTAGAACAATATATGTGAAGTAAAAACATTATCTGTGAAGTACGAACATTATCTGTGAAGTACAAACAATATCTGTGAAGTACAAACAATATCTGTGAAGTACAAACAATATCTGTGAAGTACGAACATTGTATGTGAAGTAAAATCAATATCTGTGAAGTAGGAACATTATCTGTGAATAGAACTATGTGTGGAGTAGGAATATTATCTGTGATGTAGGAACATTATCTATGAAGTAGGAACACTATCTGTGAAGTGAAAACATTATCTGTGAAGTAGAACAATATGTGTGAAGTAGGAATATCTGTGAAGTAGAACAGTATCTGTGAAGTTGGAACATTATCTGTGAAGTGAAAACATTTGTGAAGTAGAACAATGTCTGTGAAGTAGGAACATTATCTGTGAAGTGAAAACATTTGTGAAGTAGAACAATGTCTGTGAAGTAGGAACATCTGTGAAATAGCAACATTATCTGTCAAGTAGCAACAGTATCTGTGAAGTAGCAACATTAATTGCCCACTAGCAACACTGTCAATGAAGTAGGATACTAGTGTTCAGGTAGCAATTCTACCAATGATGTAGCAACACTGCCAGTGAAGTAGAAAAGACCATCATTCAGGTAGAAACGCTGCAGCAATAATTTAATCATATGTGGCTCACATCTTGTCTCTTCTAGTGTGTTTTATGAGACTAAACCTTACATAATTATTATATACTTTTATTGGTCAACAATGCAACAGAATATGAAACATTTTATATTGTTAACAATGCAACAGAGAACATTGTCATGCTTAACAGTGATAGTTGTATTTGAGGACATTTCTGTGACTGGTGCCTAAAGCTTTGTTTTGTTTCCTACAGGTATATATGATCCTGTTTGCACAATTGCTTGTCACTTTTGGGTTCATCTGTCTGTTTATATTTGTGTAAGTACAGTATTCTTTCAACATTAGTGTATAGTTGTTTAAATACAGTATGCTTTCATCATTAATGTATTGTTGTGTAATTATAATGTGCTTTCAACATGAGTGTATAGTTGTCTAAGTACAAAATGCTTTCATCATCAGTATATAGTTGTGTAAGTATTTCATATGCTTTCACCGTCATGTATACTTGTGTAAGTATAATATTCTTTCATCATCACTGTATACTTTGTTAACTATAGAAATAATTTCCTCATTTTGTATGTGTGATGTGTTCCAAATTTGTGATGTTTCCCATGTTTGCCGCTTTAAAAAAAAAGTCCCATGCTTGTGATGTTTCCAATGCTTGTGATGGTTCCCATGCTTGTGATGTTTCCCATTCTTGTGGTTTCAGTTGCTTTGGTGGCCTGTATTCATAGACTATCAACATCATATCAGATATTATCCATCACTGCTCTGATCATCTTCTCTGTTTTATGGGTGGTATTGAGTGGTTGTTAACTCAGCACATAACAAGCTCTAACCGCAGCCAGGATCCCATTGTATGTTTACCAGAATTAAACATACCATCAATATTCTTTTCTGGATAGGTTTTCTCAGTGGCATGTTCAGATTTCTTCCATTTTGTGCTGTTGCCCCAGAAGACTAAACATGAGGTGTACTATTCAGGGATCTTGGTAGATTATACATACAGTCCTTGGGTTCTTGAACCTGTCAATGAGGGCTGGTCTGGTTCGCAAGATCAGTCCTGCGTCTAGCGTTCGTTGTCTCGGATGGCTGTGTGAGATGCACCAAATTGGGATCTTCCCATCCAACGCAAGTTAGCGAGGCAGGCATTTCAAGAATGTAACCGTATTGTGAAGCCAGAGTCGTGGTTTCGTGTTGATTCCTTGGGTGAACTCAGTCTCAGAGCACTATGTGCCGGCTCTGCAATTATGGAAGCCTCCTTGGATATCGGGGAATGCCCATGGTCTGCCCCTGCCTTCCCTTGAGGGTTGACGGTGATGTCTTTGACCGTTCTACCTTGACCAGCTAAGATGTGGGCAACACCACAACAGTAAGAGTCTAACATCCCTCAAAACCTCGGGAAGGCAAACCCGTATGAATGCCCACTGAAGTCAGATGTGCTGGCCTAAGGATGCAAATAATTCGGGCACAGCGCAAAAACGTCCGAGTGAAATGTCCCTTGTGCTTGGAACAGCTCTGAGTAACTAGTCTTCCGAATGACCTTCACGTCCGGAACAGCTCTGACTAGCTAATTTTCTAATTGTCCCTCGTGCTCGGAACAACTCTGACTATCTAGTCTTCCGAATGTCCTTCATGTCCAGAACAGCTCTGACTAGCTAGTTTTCTGAATGTCCGTCGTGACTGGAACAGCTCTAACTCTTTTGTTTTCAGGGCGCAGCGACTTGCGGGCTGAGGGCTGATCATATAATTTTTGACCGTTCTAACTTGACCAGCTGGGATGTGGACGGCCCACAAAAGTGAGCGTCCCCCGGGAAAGCTAATCTGGTCAAAAACCACGCAAAAGTCGGATGTGTTGGCCTAAGGGTCTAGGCCCAAGGGTGCATAACAATACACCGCAATTACATCTGAAAAAACACTCAGGATGAACGCAGAAGAAGAAGAACCTGTCAAACATTCACACAATACCTCCCATTTTGTGCTGTCCCAGAAGGCTAGACATGAGGTGAACTATACCAGGATCTTGGTAGATTATACATACATTCCTTGGGCTCTTGAAGCTGTCAAACATTCACATGATACCTCCAATTTTGTGCTTTTGTCTGAGAGGCTAAACATTAAGTGTGCTATCCTGGGATCTTGGTAGATTATACGTACAACCTTTGGGTTCCTTAGTTCATGTGAATTATCTTCCACAAATGAATTCATACCTGGTGCTTCTCCAGACTGTATCTTGCCTATGTGCCACCCTTGGCTCAAATTTTCAGTTGGATAACTGTGGGGCTGTGTTGGATAACTATTGGATTTTGTTGGACAACAGTTGGGTTTAGTTTAATTGTTAGATTGATTTGGGCAACTGTTGAATTGAGTTGAAAAGTTGTTGGGAATTATTTAGGCACTTGTTGGATTCAGACTGGATTTAGTTGAATATGAAAAATGGAGACTCTCTCTCTCTCTCTCTCTCTCTCTCTCTCTCTCTCTCTCTCTCTCTCTCTCTCTCTCTCTCTCTCTCTCTCTCTCTCTCTCTCTCTCTCTCTCTCTCTCTCTCTCTCTCTCTCTCATATCTGTATACGTGCGTGCGCTTTTGTGTGTGCATATGTAACACAGTCTTATTTAGAGTTTGTGAACTAGAGACAAAGATATTAAATCCCTAGAAGAATAGCTAATATATTGTTTGCTCCTTCTAACTGACTAGACCAGATGCTTTTCCTGTACACAAATTCTGGAACAGCTTCAGAGCTTTTCTATGTAGTCAGAAAGCATTCAGTGTTAACACAAACAATAAGCAGCTATCAGAGATGCTGGTGAAATATCCATGTAGTTTGGGGTGCAAGGGGAGGTAATACAGAGTTGCCTTCTCTCCCCACACCTGTTCAACATCTATGCAGTAAAAGTTATGGGAATTAGCACAAATGCTGTGAAAGAAAATCAAGGCTTTTTAACATCAATGTTACAGAAAAATTCTTAGAATACGCTGGATTAAAATGAAAGAAAACACTAGCATGCCAAAAGATCCGAACCTCGATGCCAGCTGGCTCATAAGCAGAATAATGTCTCAGAAACTGAAATACTTTGGCTAGATCACACATCACAATAGTTTG